>JAUZNC010028216.1:0-21643 GCA_034780395.1 Vannuccia rotundouncinata | reverse complement strand
ATCTATGGCGAAAATGAATAATACTTTTTAT
Organism: Vannuccia rotundouncinata; assembly: GCA_034780395.1. Lineage (NCBI taxonomy): Eukaryota > Metazoa > Platyhelminthes > Proseriata > Coelogynoporidae > Vannuccia > Vannuccia rotundouncinata. Next base: position 21,612 of record JAUZNC010028216.1, on the reverse strand, counting down.
TTATACTGAGATTTAATACAAAATCTATGGCGAAAATGAATAATATCTGCTACAGTGTAAATAACTAAATCAAATATCCTCCGATGAAAATTCAAAATTTAATCAATTAATTAATTTCTGATTTTACTGTCAATATCAATAATTATCCTCCGTTCAATTTTGCCATCTTCATTGCTTAAAATAATCAATATTTAGGAATATAATTAGTTAATTAATAAATTAAATAAACAATTATAGAATATATCTAGATAAATAATTATTTATGTTAAAATTGTATAATATAAAAATATAAAAGAATTTTCAACTTCTATAAAATAAACGAGAACGAATATAACTAAAATAAAATATTTAGAAAATTAAGTTCTATATGATAAATTTGTTTTGAGGACAAAAGTGATTTATGAATGATAAATAATCACGAACAATAATTAAAATGTTTTAAATAGTTGGCATTTATTTATTTTATAGAAGCGCTAAATTTCACCAATAATTTGGGTGTCATTGTAATGAGGACACGCTACAATTTATTGTGATACAGGATGGAGAATATCATAATTTATTCTATATATAATCAACTAGAATATTTGTTCATCTGACACTTTGAAACATATCCTATATAGCGATAAATGTTTACATGGAGGTGGGCTTGATGTTTAGAATCTCAATTCAACAACAAATTAATAACAGACTGTGAGTTATAATACCTCAAGCCATTTATTATTCACAGATGATTAAATAATTAAAGTTAATACCGTTCTAACGTTACTATAATACCTAAGTATCACGATGAAGCAAGCATTCTGAAACAGACAGGAAGGAAAATAATCTCTATGATTCATGTTCTTTTTCAGAAATTCCGAAAGACTTGATGTCAGATGTTATTGGATGAACAAACAATGATTATCAAGTAAACTTTAATAGAAATATTCTCTTGGAAGTATCTCCAAACTTTGGAGCATGTGACCAGATTATATTTGGATGCAATTCGGTAAAAACCAGTTGAAAAGATATATTTTTAAGTGGATAATATAAATTCAGTTGTGGCGGTATAGCGGACTTCTTTGCGATTTATGGAATTATTGGATTCCAATTTATAGAATCCAAAGAATTATTACTAAGACAAATTATAGAAAAATACTTTAAATTATTCAATATCGTAAAACTATTTTAAATATAATTTTACACAAAATGAATAAGCTTAAATTTTTATAAAATGCAATTAATCAAATTTTTTATTAATTAAAATAATATTAAAAATAATCAATAAATAAGCTTTACATTTATTGTTCTCATTATTTTCAAAAGGACTTTCCAGAGATTAAAAAAAGTATTTCATTAGTAAAAGTTTATCAAATATGTTATTTTTAATTTGTCTGTAATATTCTGTCGTATATAAAAATAAAGTGTTTTTCTTAAAATTATTAAATTGTATATTTACGGCAATAGTATACAGCAGCGTAATATAATTAATAATATAGTGTAATTAATAATAAAATGTTCAAGTAAACTGTACACAAAAATGTATTGTAATCTGTTCTATACTATAAATATAATCTGTAGTTTATACAAAAGGCCAAAATGAGATACAATATAAGAATCGGCTCAACTGTATAGTGAATACCTGAGGGGCGAGTCCAATTACCATGCCAACAAAGCAGGATTAATAAATTTACATTATATTTGTAGATAAATGTCAGAAAAAGGATGACAAATTCTCGAAATATTGAGTAATACAGGCACCTTGAAAGAATTCAACAGTATATACTTATACCACTATGCGAGACTAAGAAATTGTCTGCAACTTTATTTACTTATTATATTCATATAAATGTTCATATTAATCAATATATCTGTTGTCAGTTTGAGTTGAAATGTGCCTACCCGAATTAAATAAATGTAACGATTTATTTGTTTATATTAAAATAGTGACAACCGGATTGAACTGGTTGTAATCTAATTCAGACGGACGAAGTCACTCCAAGTAAATATTTAAATGCGTACATCTAAAGTATGTCCTATATTAAACCTCTGAGCATGAATGACTATGAACATAGCAAACATATATATATAGTCAATGTTAAAATGACAGTTTAAAGATACTACTTAAATAAATAGAAGTAGCGAGTAGATTAATAATTAAATTTGATTAAAATTCAGAAAACAAATATTATGCATGATTGCGAAGAATATATGAATCAATTTTATACAGATGAAGAAATAGTGTTAATTAAAGGAAATTTTACAAAGGTTTCAATTAAGAAATACACAATTCAAATATTAAACATTTACGAAAGTAAATATTAACTAACAAAGAAAGAAGACATTTTGTTATAATTGTATTACTAGAATGAAACAAAGGAAATACTCAAATGGAAGGAAGCCCGCAAGAGATAATAAATGTGGAAATTGCGTTTTATTATCACTGTTATCTCCCTTCGTCAGTATGGTCAACAAAGATAACTCGTAAATATAAAAATGAAAGAACAACAAAGACCAATGACTACACTTTCCCCGGCTCCATTTGAGATTCAATGATCTTAAGAGCGGTTGCATAACGGGGAAGATCAGCATCATTGAGTGATGACGATAAGCCCAGATCATAGTCTTCATTGATGACAACACGGCCAGCTACTGTTAGCATTTCATCGACATTACAGACAGCCGGATCCTCTTCCCTTGAAGGACCCTGATTGGCCGGCGTGGAGTCCACATCCTGCATAACCACGACAGAGCCTCGCCCCGATAATTCGTCGTCTTCGGTAAAGAGAAAGACACGGTTATGAGCCCCGTTAGGGTCCAAAATAATTCCTGGTGGAGTCCGAATATGAACCATCGTAGGTAGACTGTGCACTGACACTTCACGAATTAATCCTCTCTATGAAAAATATAAAGTTTCCATTATACTACTACTTTTATATATAGTAGTATAAACCAAAATATGTCTATAATATGCAGGTAAATGAAAAATATATTAAATACAGTAAACAAATTATTTCTATTGACTATACGGTTGTCAAATTGCTACATTTTTAAACAGTTTTATAATCATAATAAAAATAGGAAATTTTCTAAAATGAATTTTTTTAGTTGTATGGCTGAAGGAATGGATGGAAACTGTATAGATAAGAGTTCTTTATAGTCAGATGTTGTATTTATATAATAATTTAAAGACAATAAAAATAACACATTAATTTTAAGAATACAGATAACATCAAATAATTCTGGATTGCGAAAATCGGTGAATTGATAAGGGTTTATAGGGTTGACAAACAATAATAAACATTGCACAAAACGCACGAAGGAAGAAGTCATTTGTAGAAAATAATACACTGTTAATTCATAACCTAGATAACTGAGAATGCAAACTTATTCGGATATGGATAAATCATTCATCCTCGTGCATTCTGCGTTAAGTATCAAGATTTTTCTTTTGGATAATTAATTCTATAATAATTCTAAACTGTAACTAATTTCACCGAGATAATGATAAACATTAAAGAGTTGCAGCCAGGGTAGATAGATAACAGTATGCCTGAGAAATACCGCGGGCATTGACAGATATAATTCCCAGAGGATTCCTAATAAACCGACTCTCATTTTATACTTTATTATTGGAACCTTTGGGAATCGCTTTATTGATTAGTAATATCACCTACGGAGACTATGTAATTCCATATTTGTTGTTTACCTTAAATTTAATGATACTTATAACAACAATAATAAAATTAATGACAAGCGCCAAAGCGAAATTGATTTTTTAGAAATATAATATGTTAACATATTGATTATTAAAATTTTATGGACATAGAAAAAAGAGAAAGAAAAAAAGTTTTATACAATTGAACAATGAACGCATTTCCTAAAAAAAATGGATTGATTATATCAATACTGCAAGCTTTTTTTTTTTAAATTTAGTTTAATTTTTTAAATATTAAACATAATTAAAAATGTCTAAACTAGCATTGCATGATGCCAACAAACGCTGTCCGAAAACTTCTTTTACAACCGACAAGTGCCATTCACAAAAAAGAAAAAGATAATATGTACCTGATAATTACGAGGTCGACGATTTCCCCGATGAGCACAGACAACCGAGCAGATGAAAATCGCCGCACACACGCCTACCAAAATGGCGATGAGTGGTCCCAGCCATAGGGCCGTGTCTCCCATACTGCCAAACATACCCCATCCAGCGCCTGGAATATGTCCAGGACCTTGAACTAGCTGACAGCGGCGCCAAACCACCGAGAAATTGTCCACACAAACCCGACTACCGGCTATTTGTAATTGGACTGTTTTTATGGAGCTGTATCGATCTTCTGATTGGTCGTCGAGAGAGAGTGGAAAACTAACGTTGTGCCATTGGGCGAGAAGCCAGCGTCTAGAGTAATACTTGGAGTAGGCGGCTGCAGTAACTGACCACTTGATGGAGCTGGAGTGAGAAAAATCAATACATTCTATTTATAGCCGATTCTATATTGATATTTAACTCAATAGAATATCTTTAATCAACGTATATAATTCAGAAACCTTTAAAACAATAATTATCATAACTTAAAAAAATAGGAAATAATGGATAATTGAAAATTTAGTTAAAACATTCCATTCTAATTAAATATAAAATATTTGAAAAAAATAATAATAAGAAATAAAAATAACTATTAAACTTTTAAGAGAAAAATACCTGAAATATGTATATTATTGTGTAACAGCTAATTTTAAAATTTCTATTCACGGAATAGTAATGTTAAAAATAGAAAAGTACACAATAAATAAATTTTTTTACGATCACAAAAAACAAACCTATCAGTATTATAACAATAAGAAATGAAATAATTTTTCAGTTAAAATTTTCAAAAGTTGTCCTATACCAGTGAAACACTAAAATACTCCAATTGCAATATAAATAATATTGACAAGAAGCATATCCGTAGTCATGGATACCATTGGACGCTTCCAACTTTTACATAGTTCACTAAATAATAATCAAATCAAGTGGTCAAGCGAAAGGCCATTCCTTCATCTTAAAAGATAAAAGGGAAGGAAGTGAACGATCTTCCATCCGGGTTGCTCTTATAAGATTATAGTAAGAAACTGAGCCTTCTAGAAAAGTTTTTTAATCGATTTTAAATCGTCATTTAAGTCAAATTTTTATTGGATTGGTAGATTAAAATTTATTTATTTTAAGTAATTGTCTTCTTTTAATAGTTAAATTGATAAAAAATCAACTCTATAACTCTGAAAATAAGACAATGAATTAAACATAATATACGTCATTGGAACAGAAATTTATTATTTATTAGAATTTAAAACACATTGAAAAAATACTGACAGATACAATTTGCATTATTTTGATGAAAGAAAAAAAAGAATTAGTTCTAAAACTACAAAACACAGCCGGAAGAAAGTAGAGAATAAGGTATATTAAAATATTTTGGTAACGAAAATAAATCCTGTTAACATGAATATTGGCGTACAAGAAGCTAATAACTAATTAATTCTAAATCGATATATATATATTTAATTTAAAAAGCAATCTTAGATTTATATGGAATGTTTTGACATATTTCAAATATTTAAAAAATTAAAAATACACTAAAATACGCTGCTTGTGTTCAAAGAAGACAAAAAAACGATCAATACAATTGAACAGTCGTGTATAAAATCTTTCTAAATCAGCAATTACTTATAACCACGCTCCCCAAATCATGGAGAGACAAAACCATAATATAAATACAATAAAACTACCAAATTTACAAAATACATACTCTGGAATTGCCTCCGTTTTGCGACACTAGATTAAATCAGTCGAATATCGGTAATTACAGTTGGGGCAAGCTTATTCATGTTTAGGAAGGAAAGCCTATTTTTTGTTTTACTATAGACAACAAGATTTCCACAAGTTATACACGCGAGAACTCCCCTAGAAGTCAATGCGTCTGCACTCAAGATGCGTTGTTTGACGCATAAAACTTATATTATATATTGCGCTATTCAAAGCAATAACAGTAAAATCGATTAAATAAATTCGATTGCGATACAAATCGATAGTGTAAGATACAATAAGAATTATATAAATTGTAGGAGACATCCCCTTATTCTGTAGTTGAATAAATACGAACTGATGATGACTTAGGAATAGGAGAGGAATGCAGACATGTCTTCGCCACCATATGCTACCCGTCTATTCGGGGCGTTGTGATATTAGAATAATCCTAATATTTACTGCAAAAATACAGTTACAATAGTTGATAAGAGACATATGCATATTTTAATCATCAAATGACACATGACAACCGGAATCTATAACTTCAACGAACCCAACCTCAGTAATATTGTGATATGATGTAAAAATAACGAATTATAATCATGTTGGAGTATAAAATTTACATCAAATTAGAGGAGATTAATCAAGATATTTTATTGCACAATTATACACAATAAAAAATAACAGTTGTTTGCAAATTTGTGACGATAACGGAAGAAAGAATCGTTGTATATTATTGAACATATTCTTGTATATAAATATACTTGAAACTACAATTTACGTTAATGAAAATGTTTATCCACTGAATGTCAAACTTATAAAGACTATACGACTAACCATATACATTATATATACAGTCTATTTCACAACATTTTGTACCGTTTCTATCATAGTGTATTTGTTTTGTCTTATACATAAATTTCGTTATACTTTTATGTTAATCAAGTAAAAGTAATTATGTAATCTATACTGTAACTCATGGTATGTTGGTTCATTGATTGGATAATGTTAAATTCTAAAATAAAATATATTAGAAAAGATATAAAAATATTATAAGAGAGCAGATTGCTAACTCTATGTTGAAAAAATAAAAGTATATATAATTTGTATAACATAATTACGATTTGTAAATAATATATACTGAAAAACATGAGTAAACTGAGGAAAGGATAAATATATATGTGCGGATTTTGTGTATTTATCATTATACGTCTCAACAAGATTATATATAGCCTCAAGGAATGTTGACTACTATGTCTGCAGCTAGACAACTAAAAACGACAATATGATCATTAAAAGAAGAAATTATAACTGACTGATTGATTTGAAATATATGATGGACAGATCTTTATATATGACGTACATTTCCGATCTGTGCACCCAACTGTTTGTAGGATATCTTATCCGAGTGTTACAAGATCTGTACATTATCTAAAATATTGTCGCTTATAATCTGTTTATACATATATAGTCTGTAAAACAGATTTCTTAAATTAAAATCATACATATATAGTATATAACTGTATAGAACACAAAGTTCAATATCAACTTGAATTTGAAATAAAATGGGTCGTTCTTCTGACATTGCGCAAATTTATATACCAGGAGAAAGATTATGCATGCGCGGCGGTAAACAAGTTAAATGAATTTCACAAATTAGCTATATTATAGTATAAATCAATTTTTACAATGTTGCTATATTTTCTTTGTAAACAATTTCAATTATATAGATCACCGTTAACGGAGGATATATAACATAACATTGGGTGAACCCAAAATACCGGTTACGAATGCATGCTAAATCTATAGACAAAGTAAAATCAATATGCCTACATATACTATTTGGGTGCACTTTCCTGTATTTATATGTCTACAATTAATAATGTGACAACATAATTAAATGGGACATAATTGATTGAAATTTTTCAACAAATCTATATATAAGGATAAATAATAAAAATGCAATTAGTATAATGATTAAATAACATTATATTAAATGTAACAGTATTATTTGATAACTATATTAAATATAAGCCCTAATATAAGCCCCCAAAGAATTGTTAAATGTAGGATATTTGTATTATTATAAAAAACCTTCATATGATTCATAAATATATCCAAACATACAATGATCGTAGGAAAAATGGTACGAAACGATTTTGTGAATGTTTTCGAAGATAAGTTTTCTACCCAACATATAATATATATCCATAAAAACAAAGTTATCTAAAATATCTGAATATAAACTAAATTTTCACAAATATAACATATATAGGGAATAAAATTGCACAGGTTCTTGGCAGAAAAAGAAATCGAGGCAATCCCACAGACTTAATAAAAAAGAAATAAGTTGCAGCTGGTTTTCTTATTGATCTCGCTGACTATAGTGCTTTGACAGGGGAACACCCTCAACAGTAGACCAACTGAACGGCGGTGGCAAGACGGTTAGGAGCTTCTTTCCATGGTTGTAGTTAAAGCTTATACGTATACGAGATCACTATGAGAAGATCTAATCTATATAGTGGGCTAATTTAGTGAGACAAACAGGCGTATCAAGATACAGACAGGAAATAATCTGCATGCTGGGAGGGTGACTGTATTATTAACAAGTTTTTGTCTAACCTATCCAATACAGAATAAATTGTGTGAACATTGAAAAACACGCCAAATGCATTCCACATAATTTATCGGTAATTGCGCAACAGGCGCCATGACGTCTCGATCAATATGTTAAGTTGTGAATGGTTGAACAAGTTTCAATTGTGTTGCACTATTTTCTAAATGTGGATAAAGTATTATTTGTACGCATATATTGAAAGACGTGTACTGCGGTTGGAGGAATGTACAATATATAACAGTGTGAATTAAATAAATTGTGTCTAACAAAGTTAAAATCCAATAAAAGTATAATACAAATTATAACCTGTGTTAAATTAATAGCTAAAACTACAAAAAAAATAAAATCAATACTAACAGACCTATATAAGCCCCTATTGGGGTATAATTTATTTTTAATTTAAAGTGACAAAAAATATTTTGAAATTTATATATTTATTTTACAAAAAAATAATTTTTGCTGCATTAATAAATTTGATTTTTTTTCGGTTTGCTCATCCTTCATATAGACGATAAATATTACCACTAAATTCATTTTAAATTAAATTTTATTATTACATATATTATTATTATATTTTCCTTTACATTTACTGTGTGACTCTAAAATACTCCGCCATACTAGATAAAGTGTCATAATATTCACAATATTCGTACGAAATTTTTAAACACAGTTCAATGACTTTTCTTAAATCTCAATTAGAAATTTCAGCACTTTTCTAGGTAGCAACAAGCTCAAAATCTACAATGAATATTAAAATCGAATGGTTTACCGTAAAAAATGGTTGAAATATGGAATGTAAAATAGAATGAATATTAAGAAAAAAATATTATTGTTCCTCTTATAATATAGTAGTTGTGCACCATCAAACAGATTATCTAACTTATTCCAAACATTAACTAAAAATTGAAGAACAACGAACATTCCAAATTCCAAGACTTTTCCATTATATATGTATGCAGGAATGTTTTTTTGCAATTCCAATACTTTTCCAGTTTTCCAATACCCGTACGAACCAGCTCTATATATTATTACGATTCAGTTTTATTGAGTTTCCGGTAAAATAAAATTAAGAAATGAATCATAACAAACTAAAAAAACAATTTGAAGTCGTGATTAAATCGCCAAAACTGCTAAAAGAACACATTTAAAAAACAGAATAAATCAAAGAGTTACATAAAATTAACGAATTTAACAAAATGTATGACATAATGAATTTACAAAAAAAGTTATGCTAGAAAAGTTTTGCATTATTAATTATCGACAATTGGAATAGATGTGATAAACAAAATAATCTTTTCAGTTATTATAAAAAATATGATTGACCGAGGTGAATAATAAAATGGTTATGGAAAGGAGATCCTATTATAGATTTTTATATCGAGACAATATTAAACAACTGTCAATCAAAGAAACAGAAAAGTATACCAATGGAACTATTTCAATAACTGTTCAATGCAAAGCTTCATAACTTTTAAAGTTAGATAAAAATTGAAATAAAGTAATCATTCAGGGTAGGTAATAAATAGTATTACTTATTATATCACCGTTAAAAATAAAACATCACTATTATATTAACATTTAATAGCGAAGTTTGATAATAATGGATAAACCAATTGTACGAAAAACATATGAAAAATAACCTAATGAAAAAAGGATAGTATACAAATTTATTCAAATAAATTAGGTATATTATATCTTTATTGTTGATGATCATTTTGGAAGCTAATTATTATATAATTTATCAATTCATATAGATACTAATGCAAAATGCTGGCACAATTATAATATAAATTTGGATCTTATAACCTATTTTCTAGTCTCTCCGAGGATGGATTACTAACTATAGTGAATATATCCACACAGTATAGTATGAACTGATGTGTTTTATATGACCAAATGAAAGGAGAGAGAGAGTTTATGCAGAAAAAGAGAGCCATATTTTCATGTGAGGTTCAGTTGTCTTTGAATCGATCAAGAGGTATCGTTGTTCAAGTTCATCGGGCAGATTTATCGCTTGACATTTCAAAACATAACCCAAAAATATATTCCGGCCTGAGATTACCAGCTTGTTGTAGGAAATTTGCCTGGATATTCCATTGATGTTTAAACAGAAGTCAGAAATTATTATTACATATATAATTAGCGAGAGTATAAAAAATATCCAGAAAAGGGTAACATAAGTTCTGTTAAAATGTGAACCCAAATATCTAGATTAATTATCTTAACAATTGAAATTGCATTTCGAACAAGATATGTGCATATATTTTAATGACAGAATTATTAACGACAAAGTTTAAATTATATAAACACAATAATAAACCCATTAGATTCCTTTTCGTCTAGATTGACACTGGTAGAATCACTAATGACAACCAAATCAATAATTCTTTTAAATATAGAAGGAAGTTCTCAACCTATACCAGCCGACATTCAGTATTAAGTCTTCTACTGTTTTGGTTGACAAATTATAGTTTTTAAACTGACATTCATGCCGATTATAAAAATGAATCTATATGTGGAATATTGATTAAGAATTAATATTTATATCGATTTTATGTTATTTTACAATTAAATAAACAAAGTATGGAAATATACTCTAAAAAATAAATTTCCTATATAGAACCATTCCTGTGTTCGTTCGATAAATATTTTCCTAAATAATTGATAATTAACTAAAATAACGCAGAACATTATTACCCTTTTAGTATTCAAAATAGACACAACACTTCATAAATTGAAAAGTTCAGGTAAGCATATGGTGTAGGTAGGATGGTTTCTTATCTGTACTTTATAGGCATTTGTCTACCCTGTGATTTTCACCTGATTATTGCAATAATATTCTTGCAATGTACAAAGATAAAACTGCACTTGTTTAGAATTTGTCCTATAAGTGAGAAATGCAGATTTCTTCCCATACGAGGTGATATTCATGATTTCTAAAATTTCTATAATATCGATTGTTATAAAATAATAAAGTTTTCTCTGCTTAAATTCCTTATATAGCAATTGTATCATTTCCGACAGAAAACACCCAACATAAAATCGTCTCATATTACAAAGTTAATTACATTTTAATGTTGATTTCAGAGTAGGTAGCTAGCTATACCTGCTGTTGTGTGAAGGTGAAACTTGTTTCCAATTTTCCCAAAAAATGGAGTAATAGTTAATTCTATAAAAAGTACGACGCAAAGTATAGATAGCATGGAGTAAATTCAAAATCAAAAACTGATTTCTGTCCAACAGAAAAATCTAATTCCTAACAGCGTTTAATCAACAGTTGAAAACATTGTTATTACCAAAACAAATCCTTGTAAAAATTAGTAGAATAAAAATACGTTCTGATTAATATTAATGAAAAATCAAAGAAATAAAGTTTTAAAATCAAAAATTCAGATAACAAATTTCGCAAATGACTTACCCAAATTTGGCAGATAAATAGCCATCAGAATCCAACAAGTAAGAAAAATGCAGACACACAGGTTGAGAATAATTAACAACAACTTCCTTTTCAAGGTGGCTCTGAGTATTTCCGTCAGTGCAGGGGAAATGATCTGATCCAGTGAAACCAGGAGGCATACTAGTAGGGAAAAGGGGCCTCAGACCTGACTCCTTATTCGATGAAGTACGATACACTGTTCGAACAATATCCGAGGCAGCCTTACGAACACTTCGACTGAAGCCCCAACCATAGCTCGTGTACTTGCAGAATGTAGCTTCATTGAAATTACAATTGAGACTGGTCAGCGATTGGCTGATAGCAGACGACTTGACAGCCAATGCATATGGAGGAGCATTATTTTCGGCTTGTTTAGGAGTTCTTATGTTGTTTATAAGTGAAAAGGACCCACTGGCAATGAAACTTGTCCAACTTAGAAGTATCAGTCCAAGTGATTGTAAAGAAGTCTGCATTATAACACAGAGTAATCAGATATCTCACAGGAAAGGAAATGCATAAAAGGCATTTATGAATAGCAGCAAATGTGAATTGTCAATGTCTGATCACATTGTTTCGAATAACATAGCCTTTAAAAATAGAACATCTGAAGAAAATAGAAAACAAACATAATTTAAAATAAAGTACATTTTCTTGTAAGTTTTTTTGACTCTATATATATTGAAAAAATAAAATGGTATTGTCTTCTGTACAGGGATGTGATTAGACTTGTGGAAAAGAGGAACTTATAGGGCCCCTCAGTGTAAAGGCCCCCAATACATAGCTTTTATAATAAAAATCTAAGATTAAAGGGGCCCTAATCATTACAAAAGTTAAGGAAATCCTTTTAAATAAGAAAGAATCACATCCCTAACTGTATAAAAAACAATTCAGCTGTGGTGGTGTGAGCATACTGAACTTTAACATAGGTAGTTGAATAGATTAAAGTACATTTTAAAATAAATCGATCAGCTAAAAATGAAATATTTTTAAGATTATGTTCACAATATTATAATATGTTCACTGTTCAATAATATTTTTTAACAAGTCAAAAAAACTATGTTATTTAAAATCCTGCTTGAACTATTGACTTATAACTAGTTATTATAGTATGCATATATATATATTAATTTATCTAGTTCATTATAATAATTATCTAATTCATGTACACATAATTACAAACATATAATATTAATAAGTATTTATGATTGTGTAAGTACTTTTTAATAAGTATAATTATGAAGTAAGTTAAAAAATAAAATATTTAATTAATTTGATTTACTTCAACTGAGTAATTTCTCACATTTTATATAATAATAATAAAATTTTAATTAAACAAATATTATAATAATTTGTTTATAAAAAATATTGTAACTATTTGCATTTATTTGACAGGATACGTTTAAGGGTTAAATTTGTCATTGGATGATGATGAATAAAATTAGAAATTATTTGACATCAGACATGTATTATAGATACCTAATGAATAAATTAATCAAACTTTTATATAATTATTGTTAAAAATATATCATTTTTAAAATGATAATACATAACATGTTAGATTATGAATAAATTTGTTCTTGTTTTTAATTGAAGTATTAAAATAAAACCATTATTTAATTTTTAATTTAATACAAGTTTATAAATTTCAATAACATATAATATTTATTGTTAAAAATTTCTTGAAAAAGGCCACATGAAATGCAAAACAAAATTTGAGTATATCCCAGTATATAGGAGTATATATTTAAGAAAATCTGAGTATATTATTAAAAAAAGTTTAATTTACATGCTATAATACACATTTCGGCCACTTTATCATCTAAAAAACCTCATTTTGACCACCTACTATTCTTCAAAAATAAAACAACTATCATAAGGACCTTTATTATAAAAAAATGTCACGGAGTGAAAATATTTTTCAACTTATTAATTATTTAATTGCTAATTAGCTCAATTATTAAAACCAATAAACAAAAATATTGAAATGCAAAAATCTGAGTATTTCCATGTATCTAACTTAAAAGCAGAAAATATATTTTAAAATAAGAGTTAATCCATATATAGCTGAATATATTTTTCCAAATCCGAGTATATCCATGTATATACTCTGATTACAAATGCCTCTATGACCACCCTCATAAATAACTTTATAAATTATGTAATACCACATTTATGACAAATAATTTTAAATATTATTTATTAATATCAAATTACAAATAGCTACGGTGAATGTTACTATATTTGTATATGTTGTGTACCATAAGAAAATTTGTCTGGTACCAACAATGAACAATTTGAATGGTACAAACAATTCATTAATGGGACAGTTATGCATACATCCACAACAATTTTTAAATAAAATAAGATTAACACAATTATAACATATGAAGCAAATGATTATGAGTGCAATGAGATTAAAAAGTCAACAATTAAACATTTAAATTAATTGTTATTGGTGTATTATTAAATATAAATAATTATAATTTTGCAGTTAAATATTTTAATATGTATCTACACATTAAATCTGAAATAAATGAAGATGGACTAAATTAAATAATGTAAATGGAATGGAAAATACATTGAAAACTCTTGAATTTAACACAATCAATCATTTGGAGTCTGATTTAGCCAGTTCTAGTTTAGCCAATTTTTAATATATCTAAAGCACGAGAAAACAATTTAATGATTGAAAATAAATCCATTACTATAACAAAAATTCCAGTTTTAAAAATTTTGGCTTAGTCCATCTAGACTGTACAAGTTTTTATACACTCTGCACTCTTTACACTCTAAAGTTTTTAGAAAGTGTTTGAGAATTGACAATATAATTTTTAGACATTGGATATTATGACTATATGTATTGTAACTAATATACTATTTTTATTATCTTTAGAAGCCACTGACTACTTTAGTTAAATTGTTTGTAATTACATAATTGTTATTTTATTTACTTGATTGACTTAACTACTTTTAACAATATTGCATTTAATCAGTATTATAAGTGGTTGTACCAAGTATAATTTACACAATAACATGCATAACTAGTTGCTAGTTGCCAATAAATAATATAATATTGAGAAATTCACTTGATGAATTGGATGTCATTGTTCTTTATACTACTAAATTTAAATTTTCTAAACTTCAGTTACTGTAAAATCAGAAATAATTTGTTCTATATTAGTTTAGTAAATGAATAAAAGGATAACAAATCAGTTTTATGCCCAACATATGTAGGAAATATACTATATAATATAGGATTTTCACAGTCATATTGTTCTATTAAATGTATTTACTATAAAATTTTTGGAAAATTTTATTTCTAATTGTGATTGAAAACAATAATTCTATATTCAAAAAACCTAATATTTTATTTTTAAAATGGAATCCTATAATGAATGATATATTTTAATTGTAAATTAGAACAAAACAAAAATACAGAAAAAATAGGTAAAACAAAAGAAATATAAAAAGTGAGTTTTACATTCCACAATCATTAGTTTATGTGATTTATTATCAGAAATTTAATAGTTGAATAACCAAAGAAAATTATGAAAACATTTTGAGACTCTAGTATGTTTTATTCATACTAATTTCTAATATAGCATTTGCAAGAATAAGTAACATTGAAGCAAATGTATCTTCTATCTGCTCTTGTATCTGAAAATTGTTCAATTTTGTCAGTTATGTATATAAAATTCCATATTATATCACTTAACAATATACAAGTAAAATATAATAAAATATAAATACTCTGAGTAAATTTAGAGAGTTTTATATTTTACTTTATTGTTGTGTACCTTATTTGGCTGTATATTTTTATGATGTACTTCTTAACACATTCCACCATATGTAAAAGATCCTTTACTAAATGTATGTAGATTTGTATACAAAAATATATAAATATAATTTTCCTATATGTTATGAACAGATCATTATATTTTATAAAATTAAAGTCAGAGAAAATGTTGAATTATTTTTTCATAATAGCTTATTTTACTTTATATTAGTTATCTCTTCAAGCAGAAAATATAACAAATCAATTTAGTATATATAATAAAAGTGTAAAATACATTAAATATTTGCAATATTGCTTGTATTGGAAAGGTACCTACATACATTATCAGCTAATCAGAATCTATCAATACAAAAAATAGAAGGATGTGTTGTTGAGTCAAATTAATTTATGTTGTAAACATTGCAATGCCCACAAGGAACAAGTTAAGACAAAAAGGTAATATTTGTATATATTGTGTTTTATTCCCAGTTATTAAAACATTATCATGATCTGATCCTAAATAAGTTTAAATAAGAAATATAAATAAAATTAAACTAAAAATATATAGAACAAAGCTTTTAAATTAATTTTGAAATATATGGAAATGGTGTTTGAACAGTGGAAGTTGTTGTAATTTAGAAAAAATTAGCTAGTTTTATGGTTTAACCAATAGTATATATGTACAAATTATTTTAAATCTGTATAACTAAAAAAATATAAAAGCAATTACTTAGATAAAAAAGGTTCATATTAGAATTTTAAAGAGCTTTAGTTTTGTACTAAGCATGATTTTCCATTCTCAATCTGAGTTTTTTCCATTGGTTTAAATGGTTAAATTATTTAAAATCCATATAATTCAAAAAGTATATATCAAAACTATTTTTTATGTATTTATACACATTTATTATTATATTGGTTTGAAATACTGCTTTTGCACCCATTCTATATTTGTAATTATTATTATTTCAGTTTTATAAAATTATAAAGTTTATTTGAATCTTAATGAATCTGTGAATCCTGAAAAATGTATTAGACCTTTTTATTTTATTAATTTTAGTTTCCAAAAATAAATTTTATTAATTTCTGTGTTGAAGGCTGAGAGGTGGTCTCCACGTTTTGTCAATTGACCTTAAGAATGTGAAATTATTTAATATCCAATATTTTTTAGAGTGATTTCTTAAAAGTATACAATGCTTGTCAGAATCAGATATTAAAATAACATATCAAAAATAAATGTATAACCCATTTACATTTTCTTTATATACATACAAAATTATTAGGATGAGATTCAGCCTTACCTCATTAATAGTAAATATCATATTCACAGATAAAGTTCAAGAATAAAACCTGTGTCAAATCAACGAAAACAAAATAATACAAATTTAAATTATCTGCCTAAAAATTATTGTTTACAACTAATTATTTAATATCATAAAACAAAAGCTGTTTCAATCTCGATATATATATTTGAAATGACGTCACACTTGAAGGGGAGGAGGAATTCGTAAAACGTAGGAAAAGCGTAGCAAAAATTTCATAATTTAATATAGTGAAAGGGTTAACCTAATTATAATATGTGACTTTTGTTTTCATTTCAACAAAATCATTAATAAAAGTTTTTTTCGAATTCATGGTGGGGGGGTACCATTAAATGTAACGTTATTTTTTGGAGGGGTGTCCAATTTTGGAACGAAGTGTGACAATGAAGGAGGGGTATTTATTTCTGAACAGCACCTTACTTGTATACGTGACTGCTTAATTGTACAAATGTACTCATATATTAGATAAAAAAGTAAAGCTTAAATAAAGATAGTTCTTCTTTGATCTGATAACTGAAAGGATTTGACACATGCGTCGATCCTACTACGCAATTGCAAAAGAAAAGATGTCCTCCCTACCGAACTAAAAATTTCCTACTCTTCCAGCACCTCAAACTCAAAGTCAAATTCGAAATCTACAATCCTAAACTGCAAAGCTCTTTTCTCCAATCCTATTATATACAATTATCAACCAACACCTCGCCAGTTTCTATATACACCCTCAGCTCGGGTGATCCACCCAGTAAGAACTGCTCTCAAGAACCTCGAAAAGCCTCACGACCTGACAATATCCGGCGAAAATATTTCGTATTAGCGCTGATGTACGTACTCTCCGCTTCGTTAGGCCATAAGAAGGAATCAAAGCGACTGGAGAATAATCTATACGGATGTCGCTCTCCATCATATTAAATAGACTGACAAATCTCGCGGAGCACCTATTATAACCTCTGTTTTGACCACCTGCCTATGATCCTCATTGAAATTCAAACCTCCACCCAAAATACGCTGATAAATTTTGACAAATCCTGATGGTCTTATAAAAAAAGACGACTGCGAGAATTTCAAAATCCATGGTTTTGCGCTAACCTCGCTAAGCAAACGAACAAACAGACTCCACACAATCTCAATAAAGATTGGGTACAGCCGATCTCAACATACCTCGAGGCTCACAGAAATACAGAAAATCCTGGTGGTGCAAGTGAAATCCACCATCGAAAAATGCAAAAAAGGAAAGCTGGCTATATGCCTCTATACTGGATGCCAACAGCGTGGGCTTGGAGGAAAGAGAGGGAGAAGAGGAGGAAGGTGACGGAGAGGATGAGGGAGTACAAGGTTGGGGAGAAGGAGTTTGGAAGACCGTTGGAGGTGTTCAATGCGAGCTAGAAGAGTAACAGTTGTCTTGGGCAATGAAAAAAGGCTGAAGTGGGGCCACTGCTGAAGGCAGGGAAGGATCCTAAGATGAAAGAAAGTTATCGGCCTGTGAGCCTCACTTCAGTGAGAGCAAAAATTGATGGAAAGGATGGTGATGAATCGACTGTACTATTGGATGGAGAAGGAAGGAGCAGTTAATTCATGGCAGGCGGGCTTTTAGAGAGGCAAGGGAACGGAAGAGCAAGTGTTACGATTGGTTCAGGAGGTCCAAGATGGGTGAGAAGAACAGCCACACAAGAAAACGATAGCCGTGACGTTGGATTGCACGAAGGCGTACGATAGAGTGTGGAGAGTCAGGTTGATGGATGAACAGGTTCCAGCAGTGATGGTGAGGTGGTTCGCAAGCTTCCTCGAGGGAAGGCAAGCTAGAATGAGAGTGGGGAACGGACGGATGAGGTGGAGGAGGATGCAGGAGGTAGAGGAGGATGCAGGAAGAATTTCCTCAGGGAGCGTAAAGCTCGCCAGCTTTGTTTTTGCTGTATGCAAATGAGTGGGAGGAACTGGAGGAGGAGGGAGTGAGGTACAGCGGGTTTGCCGACGATATTGCGTTATGGGCGCAAGGGGTAGAAAGCTGCAGGAGGTGAAGGAAAGAATGCAGAGGGCGCTGTACAAAGTGGAAGTATGGGCGACCAGGAATAAGATTGAGCTGAACCCGACGAAGTTAGAGTGTGGAGTGTTTACAAGGAATGTGAGGGAGAAAAAATGGCAGGCGGGCCTCCCACTGAACACCAACCCATGCCAAACCTTCCTAGGCCTGATCTTTGACAGAGAACTCGCGTTCAACGAACACCTTAAGAAAATCCTAAAGAAAACATCATCGAGACTGAACCAACTCAGAGCCATCTACCTAGATTTCATTAGGTCAGCTATCGGTTACGAAACTGCATTCTGGGTTAACCGACTCTCCAAAACGAACATCTCACGCCTTGAAGCGGTCCAGAACAAAGGCACCCGGATTATTACAGGCTGTATCGCAGGCCCACCAAAAACCCCTCACCTTATTGAAGCAAGACTCACACCTATCCAAACCTGGGCTGATAAACTGACAGATACAACTAGAGAACGCTTTCTCAGACTTCAAAACGCCAATCTCATTAAGGAGGTTACCTCAGCACCAAAGAAGTCCAAAAACTGGAAAAGAACTAGCCTTAACTTCGCTAACTCGGCAGGGCTGTCTCCCCTTGACAGACTACCCCTGACTACGACACCGGCCATTCTCCCCTTGAACTTACACAATAAATGGGAAGTGAAGATAAATACAGTCGCCTCCAGCAGTTTCAAGAAAGAAAATCCCCCAAAAGTCATCATTGCAGCCGTCGACACCTCCCTAAGCAAGCTATCTGACAGCTCTTTGAATATCTGGACTGACGGATCAGCCATGGCAGGTACAAAAAAGGCGGCAGTGGTACCATCATCCTGAAAAACAATGACGGCACTTCCATCTCCACTAGCCACACCACCGGCCGTTTCACCTCCAGCTGTGCAGTAGAAGCCAAGGCTATCCACCGCGCTCTCGATACAATCTCGAAAGTAATAGTATTCGACACTCTCCACATCGCAATATTTACTGACTCCGCAATTGGTCTTCGCCAAGCTAGCTCAGGGTCCACACCAAGTGACTGACACGCTGATCGCCCCAATCATTAATCACCTTTCCAAGCTCTCTGGAAGGAACATACACAAAACCTTACAATGGATTTCGGCTCACACTGGCATTCCAGGCACCGAAGCGGTGGACGCCATGGCGAAAGAGGAAACTCTACAAGACCGGAAGGATATCCCAATAGACTTTCAAACAGCGAAAGCGACCATCTCGAGGCAAGCATACAAGCCATGGCATATAAACAACAAGTAGCCCTACCAACCTCAGGCACTTTAGCAGACTGGCACTGGAGAATCAGTGGTTGGAAGGAACTTAACAAGGAAGACCGCACACAGCTTAGCAGACGCGAGTATACCACACAACTAAGAACTTTGAAATCCCCCATCACGGCGCTAACTATGGGAAAAATTAAGGGTGACGGAATTACTCAATGTCAAACTTGCGAGGAGAACAAATCAGAAAAACCCTTGCTCCTCGAATGTCCTCAGTGGAATGCGGCTCGCTCCAAACACCTGGGCAGCTCCACCCTTCTCCAGAAACCCTCCAAGATAACCCGAAACGTATCATCGAATTCCTGAGAGAAATTAGGCGCTCTGAATGGCTTCGCAATTTAGCGGGGTAATAGAAGAAAAAGATGAAAGAAAAACTCCTTTTCTCTAAAATACACAAGCACATGTATAATTTAACTACGGTCCTCAGCAGTATGGGTTTAAGCCCTACTCCAACCCGACTTCTGCGTTAATTCATGTCTACGAAAATCTTACGAAACATATGGACGAGCTACGTCCCTCATCGTATTCGACTTCAGTAAAGCTTTCGATTCCATCCCCGGCCAGGACAAACTTATCAAAGTTCTCCTTCAAACTAACATACCAAAAGGGCTGATTTTTCTGTTTAAAAACTACCTCAGCGACCGCATTCAATCCGTCAAAATTTCTGGGAAACACTAGCTAACCCATTAGCGTAACATCGGGCGTTTCCCAAGTCGGTGTGCTCTCTACCTCACTATTCACTATTCGCAACCTGACTAACTTTTACTCTACAACCATCCTGAAGTACGTTGACGACACCACCGCCGTCATACCCCACAATTTCACTGTATATATATGCCAACATTAAAACATTGAAAGCAAAATATCCACAGTTGACTCAGAAAGAAAAGAACTTGTTGACTCTAAACAGATCAAAAACTCAAATTATGTGTATCGCCTGTAACCAGAGAACCCTCGCAAACAACCCTTCATACTGTGATAACATCTGTGATAACTCCTCGGAATCCATATTAGCCTTAACAGAAAATGGAAGACCCATATATCTGCCTCCAAAAACTTTACCCTCTCCGTCGACTTAAAAAACATCATTGATAAACAAGTTCTCCTAAAAATTTACTTTTCCAACATTCGTAGCATCATAGAAAATGGCTCTCCTCTCCTCATCAGTGTCAATCCCCAAAAATCTCAAATCTTCGAAAATTTTCGTATGATATACTACCCAGAAAACATCCCAAACGACCTTAACATCTCATCTCTAGCTTCCAGGAGATCATCTCACGCTAAAAAAACTTTATCGCTAGGCTCATAATAATAGTAGTAGTAGGAGAGGATGATGTTCCAACCAATTCGTCTTCTGATTGGTCGAGAGATTCACGTGACCTATCTGGCTTC
>JAUZNC010028215.1:52113-63551 GCA_034780395.1 Vannuccia rotundouncinata | reverse complement strand
CCAGAGTTTAAAATTTAAACTCTGGGTTAAGGCTTTAACTCCGGGTTTATTAAACTCCGCTTTGTGAATATGGCCTCAGATTTTAACATATAGCTTTGTGTTCAGGGTCTCTTTGCAATAGGAATGATTGAACTAGTTCATCATAGAGGGCCTTACACCTGTCTAGCATATTCTGTGTCCCTAAAGCCAGCAGCAAGCCCTGGCTTATCATTGATTTTAAACATCTTTAACTCACAAGCTGCCCAAGTTATTTCTATATCTCCCTCCTTTCCCCACCAGGCTCAGTTCTATACCTTTGTTTGAATCAACCAGATTTTATTAATGCCTTCTATTTCATTTCAACAGCTCTGGAGGCTCACAATGTCACCTGTTTCCAGTGGGGTCAGGACTTCTTTCAATTCTGCAGGTTGCCTATCACATTGGTTGAACCTTCTGATCAACCCATGGCTGTAGAGGTCAGTACTTTCAAACAACAGGCCACTCTTTGGATGGTCTTCTTCATGGCTCCTGGAGACATAAATATTTTTGATAACACTGGCATTATCAGCCATCTTTGCAGTGTTTCTCCAACTGACAATTCCTCTGTGCAGTACCTTATCCCATCTCAAGCATCTAATCTTTGATTTATTTAGAAAATAACATAGTGGACTATTATTATTGCAATACTAGCAACAGAACTTACCAATACTTAGCAACAATACTAACCAACAGAACTTACACATGTGTAAGTTCTGTTGGTTTCTGTTTGAAAACTTAACAAACCTGGTACTGCTCCACATTCATTATGATAAAGACATTGACTGAAATGAAGTTGTGGAAATATACTCAAAATTGAATCCTCAATGATTAGAATTTTCTTCAATTTTGGCCTAAATTAAATTGTTTTTTTCTAAATTACCAAACATGTGTACATACACATATATATATACTGTAGATTACCATATATTTCAAAATTTCATCAATAATAAATTATCTTAATCATGGACTCTTCTAAATTTAACAAACAAATTTTGGTTCTCTCTGATTAAGTTCCACTCCTTTTAAAACGCACACGCCCATGACGAATTCTGGCTACGCCCCTGTTAGTATGGGTTCTTTAGTACCTAATACCAATTTTTATTTTAAATGTACTTAACATCATAAATCATACATACATTTAGTTGAAGATCGAAATTTTTCTTGATCTGTGGAAATATATTTAAATATTGGTTTGAACATCGAATATACCAATCAATCAAACAATTAACCCAGACACTTGTAAAATATATTAGAAATAAATTTTCAGGTTGCCAGTGTGTTCACTTTTAGAACACTTTTATAAATACATAGTATTAAAACAAGTATTTTCAAAAATCATTTTGTGGAGACTTTAATAAATAATTCGTTACCAAAATAATAACATAATAATAATATGATAATATTCTATTTCCCCTGATAACTCAGATAAAATTGGTAAGCAATATAAATCATAGCAGACACAGACAGGGTGATCCAAAATAAAAACCTTTATTGTTGATAATACGTTTTATAATATAATTTACTTAAAAAACGTATAATGGAAATAATATTTAAGTCATTGGTTAACAATAAAAAATATTACAAATAAATTTTGAATGCAAATTGGTACATCATGGTTATCTTTATACACAAAAATATACTGTAATATTTCTTCCTTTAATATTAAAACATAATATACAACTGTTGACATAGCCGCAGTTCGATTTTTATATTATATCACCCCATATATTAAAATTGTTAATTATAATAAAACTTATTTTTATAGCACTTTAGAAGCTTTTCAAAGTTAACATATGCTGAACTGCCCAAGCTCAGTATTAAACTGGATATATCAATTCATGCTTGCGGTGACCCGAGTTCCACTATAGAAATTCGACAATCAGGAATATTTTCTCCTTCAGCGATCGCTCCACGTTGGCACAATCATGCCATTTAAAAGTCTTTCCGTAGCTAGCTAAAAAATTTTAATAGCGTATCGTAACGCAAACGACATATACTGGCCCACCGTTAAGCAGCAACAAACACCCACGCGTACACCGATGGCTACAATATACTCCATATTATATAATATGTTCCCCATATTTTTTTAAACACTTCTTTAATTATTAACTATATAAAAATAATTTGGTGATGCTACTTTAAATGAAACAACAAAAATGTTTAACCAAAATATCAGGTCGGGTATTCTGAAACCAGTATTGAAACAATTAGATGGTATATTCAGTTAAATATATAAAAAAATGGAAAATATTAACAATTCAGATGTAATTTAATTAAGACCTTAGATTGATAATTACAACCCTTTACAAGTTGATAATGTAGAATATAATCCATTTATTATATTTCAAGACCGAAATGGAAACATTTTGAAGGAATTTTTATCAAGATAATATAATACAAATATATAATATATATACCTGAGTATTTATTTCTTTATGAATAATTTTGTAAATTAAAAATCAAACTATATATAACTAGAATATTTATTGTTAAGAAATATCACAGGAGGTTAACTGTACATATGTAATAATAATATAAGTAATTACGGAAGATGTGTGATTATTGTACTCAATAGGTAACCAATAAAATAGTGTCATGAATGTTGTTAGTCGAAACAAACACAAAAGAGGTTAACTATAAAGTAGGCAAACGTATAAATAAGTATATATAAATATATGAACATAATAGTATTAGAAGTTAATCAGAACATAACATTGTAGAATAACAAAATATTTCAAAAAACAAAGCTAATAAAACAAACAACTATTTTAAGTATAGTAAATAAAAAAAGAAAACAACTAAATATTAAATTATGAAATATATGTCACTAAAATTAATTTGAATCTAATTTTTTAAGATACAATTGATTTTTCTGATAATCTTGTGCAAGTATTGCTTTCCGGGTTTTATCTGTAAAGTTACTAATGCTAAAGTGTAGAATAAGACCGACACATATTAGCACATGTTCAAGAAAGAAAATAAAACCTAGAACGTAGCGACCAGCACCTACTTTAAGTTCCTGTTCTAAGATATTTTGTCCTGAGGCGTCAAATACACTGACTCGATTAAAAAACAACGGAAACCATTGCATCATTTGCTCTGATGTAACTCCAAAAATAAAGACATTAGTCAGTACAGAACACCAGGTGATCACAGCAATGATTGTGTGCCAAATGCCAATGCCGGCGGAACGCCGTACTCGAGGTCGTTTTGTAATGTATAAAAGTTTGAAAGCGTCGGCTTTGGCTTCTATGTAGCTCGTTATAATGGAGAAGAATGAGGCTAGCGGGCATGCTCCAGCGAAGAGAACTATATAACCATATTGTATCACCATTTCGAGGTAGTCATTGAATTCATCGGATTCGTCCGAATAGATTTCTTTGTAGATGAGAGAGTCTTGTTCTACGTCAGTTTTCTTCTTGAGTTTGTCGGCTACCTTTTTAGTATTGTAACGCGCATAACAGGTTAGCAAAGGCATAGCACACTCAGTGATTAGACGGCGAATCGTGTCTGTCATAAAGAGTCCCAAAAGAGCCTGACTCAACTCAGTCACGTCCACTTCATAGAAGGCCAGATAAAAAAGCGCGATGTACGAGTCGAATGCGTCAAAGCAGAACCGTTTGATGATCAGAGATCTGTCAAACTCACTTTGAGTTCGATGATTTTCAAATCGAGTGAGCGAATTTGCGATGGCACAATAAATAAGCTGATTGAGAATGAATATGACCACCGCATGTAACACACACGGAATCATGGACAGATACAAGGGCCCTTTCGGGTCAAATATGTGTCCAGGAAGGGCGTAAACGTTGAGGAAGCCGACATGAAAAGGATTATCATCCCCAAAGCGTGTGAACTCGTTGACATAACCTTGTAAGTTCAGAGAGCAAATCATAGTGAAGAATGCGACAAAGAGCATAACCAGAGTTATAACAGCGCTGAACAAGTAACGAAGTCGTCGTTTCCAGTAGGGGTAGTGGAGCACTTGTTTCCCAGTAATTAGACTTGTCCGCATGTGACCAAAAAACTCAGGCAATAACTCCTCCCTCTTTTCACGATCTAGTGTGTCCCAACGGAAGGCCAAAGAGTTCGACTGCCGCTGCCAAAGTTTCACAAACAGAAAGGCCCACAGAATTACACTCAGACTGTAAAATGGTACAAGTGGATTGGTATCAACACTCCTGTAACCTGCCATCTGTGAAACGACCCAGAGCAAAAGGGCCAACAACCCAGGCACGAGGAGAGCTTTCGTGTAGAAGGACATCCAGGCGAAGTAGTAAGCCACAGACTCCCCCATGTAATCTCGAATTTCACAAGTCGGTGGGGTGACAGTCAACCGGCAGACCATACGCCACAGCTCTTGCTGTTTATCGGAATCATGAAGTCCATCGGAACTCGTAATAAGTTCCAATCTATGAAGAGAGTAAAGCAACCCTTCTTCGGCCACTGTTCCGGGCACCTGTTTAGCGAAGTCGGCATCCAGAGTGACCCTTTGAAGAGCAATATTAGCCAGATAGTTGCGCTCACTTGAGGTGAATAATTGCTGCGTGATATGAGCCCCGTGCATTTCTCCACAAAAACAACTTCGTTCTGAACGACGAAATGAGATGAGACGATTGCTGCCTTTATGCCACTTGCGGAGACGAGCCAGCTCGGCTTCCAGTTCGATGACGTCATCAGACACGGTGACAAGGAGAAGTAGATCTTCACATGCTGATTGGACCGTCATACCGGCTTGGCAGAGGAGTTGTTTGGTGATTGCAAGTGCGGGTCCCGGTCGAGCGAACACCAAACAGAAATCAGGTCTGAAAAGGATCGTAAACTGTTTAAACAAAGTTATTGTTTGGTTTAGATAATTCAAAAATGTTGCCGACTGCTGGATAAAACTTATTTTTGTCATCGAAGCGAGTAGAATAGAACTAATTTGTTAAATGTGGAATTCTAAATTAAGTAAACTTTAGACAAAGTTCTAAATAAATATACAAAAAGTTTACTATTGGAAGAGTGGATAAATAAGTAGTCAGATATTATAGTTCGTGATATTTCAAAAGTTTATTACATAAGGGATCGTGTCATAATTCCTCATTATGTAAATGTTAAACATTTCGAGGCTGGAGGGAATTAATTATTCATATCATTTATTTTTAAACTCAAATGACATTATGAAATCGAGAACTATAAAATTGGATTATTTTAAAAATCAATTCGTAGAGTCCTCGTATAACATATTATTACTATACTATTGTTAACAACATAATATTATAGATATTATAGACTTTTTTATGTAATATAGCAGGTATCCACATATTCTTTGAAGGTGACATTATGCTGTAGGGGAGTCTTATAAATGAGGAGAAGAATTAGAACACGACCCCAATCTTATACAAGTAATATAAAAACCATTGATACGTGTTCAAGCTTTTTTATATTTAATTAATTTTATTAGATATTAAAAACAGAATTAAATTTTCTAACGAAAATGATGAAAATGACTTTACAAAATTAAAACTAAAATATATCTAAATATAGAAATATTTTATGGCTTTAATGAAGAACAACACATAAGAAATTTTTACGAGATCTGAAAAATAGGATATATTAATATATACAGGGTGCTATACTATATATATCTCGGGGAAAAATCAAAGTACGTATATGTAGTGTTTCCTGAAGTATGTTTATAAAAAATATATTTGTTACTCACTAAATAATTGTAAGTAGTTCAGGTAAATATTAATAAAAAAACTATAGTCAATAATCACACAAAAACGTTCAATAAAAATATTAGCTTTTATTTTCAATAATCAAAGGAAAATCTTGGCACCATAGCAACAGTAAAAGTTGGAAGATTGTTAAGTAAAGTTTTCAGGTCGCCTGTATCAACAAAATCAAGACAATTTCTACCAGATTCCAGTCTGGGAAACACAAATCCGACGAACATGTTCATGTCTGGTGAGTATGGTGCCTAATTTAGTAAGGTCATATATTGAGGCATTGTCATGGATAAGTTTAATGTGTTGAGGCAGAATTGGGTGTGCCATGTCTCGAAAAAAATCCACATACACATCATCTTTACGTACATATCATCTAGTAAGTCGAAAGAACTATAGAGTGTTCCTGCTACAGTTGCCATTCTTTTACGTTCCATTCGTGAGCGTTTTGCAGTGTTTAAAACATGAGAAAACCATCGTGTCTTCATCCAAATATTGTCCATATCATCCACAATAATTCGATAACGCGTTGATTGTGGAATATTCAAAAGGACTTACAAATGTCTAATAGTCAAGTGTTACCAGAATTTTGGTAAAGGTTCAGTCAGAATTAGCCTTATCATTATCAACATTTTCTTTCCTAATAATCAATGTCTTCTTGTGGCCATGGTTGAGTAATGATTGCATGTATTTTAGTATCTTTCATGTGATCATTACGCCTTAATGTTTCAATAAGAAAATCAGTTGTTTTTAGTTTCTTCCAAGAATTTATATGTACAGAAGTTTAATGGTATCAATATACTTCAATATTTTGAATACATAATTGTCCCAGTCATCTAAAATTATTTAAATTTAAAACAAACTATAGAGATTTATTGTTCACAGGATAATTGTTTTGTAACAAAAGAATCGTATATTACTATACACGCTGAATAATACTGACATAGTTTTTTTGATAAAAACTAACTTACTTCAGAAACATTCTATGGATCATAAAAGTTACGTACACTATTGTGGACACACTGTAATTATTATACTTATTTGATTATATACTTAGTCGATTGAATAATTATCTATAAGCGTAAATAAACAAAGTGCAATAGACAGTGGAAGATAAGAAAGATAAATAACCCGAATATAACTTAAATATTAATATATTAACGAAAAGTGAATAAATACATTTTAAAAACAGACAATAAATATATTAAAAATATATATTATTAACTTTCAAAAAAATAATTAAAAATTTCTAAAGTATGAACCAAAAAAAGTTTAACATGTATAACACCGAGGCGGATATACATATGATTTACATACAGAGATATATCTTGTTACCTATATATATAAATAAATAATAAAATCCTGCATTGGTTCCTTCATTCGGTTGATAATATAGCCACATACATATTCTATACTAACCTTGATTCTTCATCTCCATGTGATGACATTTGTGGTAGTTTCTAAAATAAATGATTAAAATATTAACTTATTATAGGTTAGAGAAATAGGTTCTATTTATACAAAACTTATAACTTCACTAAACTTAGAGATATATTACATTGGAACAAAAAGAAGTAAAACTAATCATTGTAACTTTTTCAAACTAAAGTCATATTTGAATATGTATATTGTGAATATAATTTTATTGCAAAATAATGTATATGATATTTTATGTGATTTAAATTGAAATAATTTTGACTCATTTATTGAAAACACGGAAGTGGAGAAATATACAATGAATAAATGGAAAGAATTAAAATTCGAAAACATGCTAATACGATAAAACTCTGTTGAGTTATTGAGGTAATATATATAGCATTTAATAAAAAATTAAATCTTTCATTATAAACATAAAAAAGATTCCATTTAGTGTTTTATAAAATGTAATTATCAACTGACAAACAAACATTGCAAAATAAGTTAACGAAAGCCAAAATCAAAACAAACAATTATATGCAATGTAATGTAATTCTTTAATTATAAGTAAATTATATATTATGTAGATATATGTTTAGAATAGATAAAAATTAAATGGAAGGATACATAATTAATTATTTAGAAAATAAAAATATTACAAAACCATAAAAATATTTCCAATCGATATTGATAATACAAATTCTAAATGAGTTGAAGTAGATTCACACAATTAAAAAGATAAAGGGATGCGCGTGCCAGATGACAAATAGTCTGAGAAAAAACAAAAAACAAAATTAAAATGCGAATAAAGAAAGTGTACCAGTTAAAAAAAGAGAAAATCATTGAAATAACAAATAAATTGGTCCAACTGTGATTCAATGAATTGATTTTCTTATTTAACAGACATACCTACGTTAGAAATTGCTTATTTCCTTTAACAATAAAGAACATACAAATAAATCAATGTAGACGCACTTGGTATTGAAGTCATTACGAAGTAAGAATACAAAAAGTGTCGTTAGTGTGTAATTGTGCATGTTATGCAGGCGTGTAGAATATACGGGAAGCACATATTGAGTTAAAAGCACTGTTTAAATATATTCCAATATAATACAGTAATTCTAGCAAACTTAGTTAGCTGAGTACAGTTGATTATGTTTTCAAAACACACAACTAATCAAAAGTCAAATAAAACCCAGTCTGTTGGTTGATAGTACATCAGAAATGTTAACAAGAGTATTTAATAATGGTATCTTTGACTTCTTGATCCTCAGCACATTCCAAATAGCTGCGACCATCAGGGGCTTGGCCCAGTTTCGCTTTCTGAAGTTAATAGAAACCATAATAGATAATCATAATTATTAATATACAAACATATCAAATTATGAATATATGGAAAATATGTTTAGATAAGTCGGTTCATGGCTAAGTTTCTCAGATGATAGATACATTGAAAAGTAGTAAAAGAAAATATTTTAGCTAAAAATGGAAAAACCTTTGACAGTAATAACTACAGATAAAACAAACAACTTTTCTAAAGAAATAATTTTAAAAATCTAACTTAACATCAAAACATAAACATCACATAGGTTATTCCTCGTCTAGGAAACATGTAATAATTCATAATTTTAATATTTCACAACAAAAACGATTGGTTATTCTTTCCATGCATTATTATAAATTCACAAAAAATAGGTTATTCTTTTTTTGGTATTTTATACGCATGTCATAAATTAATTGACAATTTAAAAGATTAATGTTGTAAACAGGTTCTCACTTTCTGAAGTAGCAACTCCACACATTTACTGTGTCCTTCATAAATAGCTGCCAAAAGTGGGGTGATGCCAAACTTATCAGCCAACTAAAAATATATTTAAATATATTCACAAATAAAAAATAATAAATCATGACTTAAAAATCTATAACACCAGTTCTAATATACTGTACTTACATTAACATCTCCACCTGAAGAAAGAAGAATATCCAATATCTCATTCTGACCATAATCTGCAGCATAGTGAATGGCATTACGACCATTTTTCAAATCAGCATTTACATCTTTTATCTGGATGAAACAGATAGGTAATTAAATTGTTATTAATATTAAAATAAAGAAAATACACAAAATGATTAAATCATAGATTATTTCGATTATTAAAAAAGTCTTATCTGCATTTCTATTCACTAAAAAAAAATCTAAATATTAGTAACACTGATAGTTTAGGTTTCAAATTGGTGAGAAATACTTTCACTCATTACTAAGATATACAATATGTGGGCGTTTTAAAATTAAGAAATTCAGTCGAATTCGAATACCACACTGGAATCCTAATTAAATAGATTAAACAAATATTTACATAATATTAATATAACATTTTGTTTTTTTGGGCTCTGTGAGAAGAATGAAAATGATTGTGAGAATTATAAATAGTGTTTATATGAAATAAAATGGATTTCCAGGACATTCCAAGACAATTCCAACAAATTTCCAGAATGACTCCAGAATTTTTAAGAAGGTTTGGTTGGAATTTTCAGTGAGGTAAAAACAAATTCACCAGTTTTGTCACAAACTGTTATATGTTAATGACATGATTATTTTCACAACAGGTATCATTTTGAATTAGATATATCAGAATCACAAATATTTTAAATTTTTCAATAAATAGAAACAATTTTGAAAATCTGGATTTTATAATTACTTTCAGTAAAAGAATGTTAAAAAAACATATTTTATAAATATTTGAAGTATAAATTAATACATATAAGTTTATATTTAATCATAAAGAAATAAAATTACTAAATATTAAAATGAATTTATCATTGCATTTTTTAATTTTATGACATAAATGAGATTTAAACTTCTTTGGAAATTTCTGTCTGCATTCCAAATTTCCATGTAGCCCTAGGAAGATATATAAAGTAAAACTTTATTTCATAATGACACTTGCAAAATGTTACATAATAAATCAATAAACAGAGAGAAAGGTACAATTATCAGAACAAACCCACATTAAGGGTCACTAATCTTATGACTATCATAGTTGATAGCCAGGAATGAGAAAGACCAAGGATAGAATCGTATCTGTTTCATGAAAAATACACTCAACATTGCAAAGTAATGTCTAAACTCCTCGGACATGCCATTCCCTATGTATATTTCCCAAATTTAATTTCAATGTAGGTACAAAAATTTTAATTATTAAAATTAATAGTCACAATTTTTTTTATATTATAGCATAATTTAATTTTAGTTATTGTATACAACAAAAATTATTTGCATGAAAATTTATTCAGAATGAGGAATTTTATATGAAAATTATATATTAAATTGTATCTGTTTTTTATCTAAATTTGTATCTGTCCATCTATATAGTTATCTTTCTAACTTATAAAATGTCGACACCACTCTTATGGTTTAATGAGACATTTTGTCATATATGTAGCATGAAAATATTGTTGCATATAGTTACACAAGTATTAATATAGAACTATTAATAAATTATGTTCAATTTATATGATAAAGACAAAAAATTACATAATGTACATAAAAAATATGATATAGGCATGTATAGAGAAATGTGATTATATATATATATATATAAATAATATTTAGACAGGAATTTGAAAAAATTTAATTAATTGAAAAAATAAGGTTATCAGTAAATTATACAAAATAATAAGCAAATATCAGGCATGGAAACAGGAAATCATAAAAAAACTGGAAGATATTTTTTGGGCATTACAGTGACCAGAGATGAGAGGGCTTGGAAAAATAAATTTACACTTAAATTTTGAAAATTTAGAAAAATATAACAAAAATTTGATATTGGTACAAAAAGTTGAAAAACTGCTAATTATGCCTTTGTGAAGTAAAAATTCTAGTTATCAATTCACTGCGCACAGTCAAAATTTCATACTTACCTACATAGATATCTAGTAGTTAGATTAGCAAATATAAATTGCATATTATTCAATTACACATTTTTATCAAATTAGACATTGTTGAATGGTGGGCATCTATTTTTAGCACAACTAGGACTTTATAACATGCATTATAATACAGCCAAATTGTTTTCACTTTCTAGACTGAATTGAGCAAATGCAATAGATATAGAAAAACATTAATATTGCCCACCATTGCTAATATTTCACTTACTGTACTAAATAAGGTATAAATGGATGCATTATATCTTCACAAAATAGCTAATTATTCTGTGAACGGACATGGTAAATGAAGACAGTTAATTGGCATATTTATTGAATCACATTTTAATTGTAGATATTATTATTCCC
>JAUZNC010028215.1:33956-52013 GCA_034780395.1 Vannuccia rotundouncinata | reverse complement strand
GAACGGACATGGTAAATGAAGACAGTTAATTGGCATATTTATTGAATCACATTTTAATTGTAGATATTATTATTCCCATATTTTTGTAACTGTTTTTTTACCCACATATTATATGAATTTTCTGTACATTTACTATTAATTAGTTTTTAGGAAATGGGATTTCTTACTAATCACAGTAAAAATTACCCTTTTTAACATATTAATTAATAACCTTTAATTATATGTTCTGCACTTTTAATTACATGCATTTTTCATAACAATTTAATTAGGTAGTATTCCTTGACTAATATGTTATAAGAATGCATCAATTTCCTTTCTTTTTGGGCACTCTAAACTCTACCCACAATCATATATACATTTTCATATAAGCCTACATAGGTTCTGCAATCTTCTAATAAAAATAAAATATGTATACATTATGTACTATAGCTGGCAAATCATGCTATTTTTAATGTTTCATTTCCATAAGTGTTGTTAATATTTAAAAAGTTATGCAGAATAAATTTGACTATGTTTGTTTTGAACTTTTTGATTACTTATTTATTAACATTAATAAATTTATAAACTATTAAAACATACTTGACCATGTGTTTTGTATGATGTTGTTGATGTATGATCTAACAGACCCTTTTTATAAATTAGTAAACAAAATTGCAGTAGAAAATTCAAAAATATAGTAAACAATGGTGAGCATGTAAACTTGCTTATAATCACTCTATCAACCATTGATTAAATGAACAATCAGAGCCAATCTGTGCTCTGATTGGAAATCAGATTCATCACCAAGATTCAAATCAAGACAAATGCTAAAAATTTAAAGTTGTTTATTAGTTTGCTTTTGCTTCTCATATAATTTTCATACATAGTCAGATTCTGAATCTGATGAGGAGTGGGTTGCTAGTGACAATTCAGTATCTAATAGTGAAGATGATGATTCAACTGAATCTGATATTGATCCTCAATTACCTGTGAATATTGTGCCTGGTGGAACATTTAGCAGATAGATGCACCTTGACAAGCTCAAGTGGTTAGACATAATGTTTGAAATTTACACTGTGATCCATTTGAAGTTAAATCTCCTGAATCTAAAAGAGCAGTAGTACCAGATGAAACATGGAGATTATTCATTACTGATGACATTATAGACTTTACATTTTTGCATATTTTTATCCAATATTCAAAATTTAGTAACCATAATATATATGAATACTATTATTATATATACTATATTATAGAATCAAAAATACAGTGTTCTCAAAATACTTATAGAACATCCATAGATATATTCTCATAAAATTTCAAGTTAGTTGATTCTTTATTTCAATTTTTATTTATAAATTACAAACAATAGGGTCTGACAGATAATTGTTATTGTTACATGTTAGTTATTGTCAGTAAATAAAATTGAATAGAAACTATTTTAAAATTATTCAGAAAATTAACTACATTATGCCTTTCCCACCAAAAAATCATTCATTGGTCCCTGCATTATATATAATATGTAATAATATAGGTACATGAGTGTGGCCTATTGAATGAACTAAATTATGATATGGTTTATTTAAATCAAATACTATCTGACTTAAAAAATATTACTGAAAAAGGTACTATCATAAAAAGATGGACTCTTTATAATTATATTATTTATATTAAAATAATTGTTATATTTAACTTCATATTAATGTATTAATATTAAATGTGTTATACAAATATATATATATTAACATTATTAACAAAATATGTTTAAAGTATTTTTAACTAATAAGAACCTGATCAATACTTATGGAACCAATATAAAATTCAAATTGATTGAACAGTTCATTCTATTTCTTTCTGGTATGCATATTATTTTAGATGGCTGACATGATTACCACAATTTGATTACTACCTTTTTCTACTTTTCTTACTGAACAATATCCTATATAAATTTTACTAAATATAATTTATCTTCATATATTTCATAATTGTTTAATATAGTTTTTAATATAATTTTTTATGATTTTTATCAGTCTCTGATTTTATGATGCAAAAAAATACTTTTTCCAAATTGTATACTAAAGTAAAAATACTCAATTAATTAACCATAATAAATCACAATAAATTAACCAGAAATAAACACTACATTACAAACCAAATTTTAAAAGAATTTATATTTATTATATGATGTATTATATTGAATAATAATTAATCTAAAATAATTCTAAACTAATAATATCCCATTTATTGATAGATTTTTTAAAATGTTAAGTTGAATGTTAAAAGATCCAAAACTCATATACTTGATTTTGGTTGATTGAAAGTTGAAATTTATAGTTTGTATATTTTATATTTGTACCATTTTCAAAGGAGTATGCTGTACTTTTAATCATGTGATTGTTCTTTGGAATATCATTATATAATAAAAAAAAAGTTTTAAAACATATTCTTTTATTAAATAATGATATTTTAAAGAACAATCACATGATTAATAATACAGCATACTCCTATGAAAAGGGTGAAAATGGTACAAATAGATTTTACCTTAGTTTTTTTAAATTCCAAATTGCAATAAGCAACAATTCTTTGATAAAAAATAAGCTTTAAGAGTTGATTGCATAAAGTGGTATTAGCTTACTACCAGTAATAACTCAAGCAAAATCAATAAATTTAATCCCACGCGAATTGCATAAACTGCAACCAGGTGTAAAATATTTATGCCTAGGTATAAATGTTTGAAAAATTAATATATTTAGTCCAATGGTCTACTACCACAAGGGGGTAGGTATAACTGCATTATTTTAATTTAGTTTTCATTTTAGCATTGGAAAAAATGGCTAGACATATAATAATGTGTTATTGAACATCTTATATCTTAATGTACATTGTATATATATAGAAATTTATGGAAATTTTTTAAAAACTATTTTAAGTCAAATATTTTTATTTTGCTCTCAAATGAAAAGCATTTTCATTTTTTTAGCTATATGTACTTATAAATATAAAATAATTCTACTAAACATTCCGATTATATATTGTAGGACAAAACAAAAACATTGTTAAATTTGTGGAAATCATGAACATTGTAATGGAGTTTCCAAATTTTAAACAAATTTTAATTGGTTAATCTATAAATATAACATGGATTTCTGAAAGCTTACGCCAGGTATTAGTGAGTCTATTAGTAAGCTAATACCTCTTTATGCAACTGAATTTATTCCCTGGTAGTAACTGCTACTGGTATTAAGGTTACTACTGGTAGCAGCTAATACTGCTTTATGCAATCGACTCTAAAATCAAGATAGTTATATAGTATACATACATCTTTCAAAAGATGAGCAGCTTCTCCAGTATCCCCGTTTTCTACTGCCCACAAAAGTTTATCTGCTGGTGTTTTTGTAGCCATTATCAAAATATATTATCAAGATATATAAAATCTAATTTTTAATTCCTTGTAGCTGTTTTAAAAACCAACGAAGGGATACTATTAAACAATACATATATTATGTACTTATTAAATATATTACACACATCCCCTATTTCAATTGCTTTCATATTAAATTATAAATATGGATAATTTTGTAATAATTTTAAACCCTATGATTTATTATTTACATATTCAGGCTTCATATAATAAATTTTTAAAAATTGTCCCTTTCTTCAAAATTAAAAAATATAAAAATTTCAAAAATATACACATTAAAAAGTTTAAAGCAATGTTATAAGTAAAAAGAAATCAAAAGTCCACATATTCTTTCACTGCACTAAAGGGGCTGTCCAAAAATGACGTCACGCAAAATTGGCCCCCTTTTTATTTCCTCCCCCTTGCATCATGGACCTGTCGTGAATTTTTAAACCACCAACAGAAAATGATGTCACGTCACAGAAAATTTCCCTTTTAATTATACCATTGTCATACTAATCCAAAACACTATCGATAATCAAACTGTAACGAAAACCATGTTTTGAAGAAAAACAATATAAAACCCAGCCTAAAATTGAAGATGGGTTATAATTGTCGAGAATTTCCCTAGTTTTGTAGTTTTTGTTATATTTACTATTAATACTATATTTAATTAATTTCGGATTTTCTGAAAATGGTACTTGTATGTTTTTGGTAATTGTACGATCGTCCAGAATAATTACAAAAACACCTGCTATGTCTAACTAATTAGTGTAAAAGCATGTATACATTAAAATAGTAAAGTTGTGCGATATAATTCAAACCAAAAGCTTTAATTCATTACTTTTCCGCATATATAATGCCTTTTAGTTTATAATATTAATACAGTTAATTATAATATATATTATAGTCTCTGATTACAATAAATTGTATTTTAAAAAGGTTGTAAGTCTACTAATAACTGGTTTGGATTACTGATCCATATCCAATTATATTAATAACTAGAATCTCTTCTCAATTTAAAGTACGATTCGATTATAACTTTGTTAAATATATTGATTCTCATTATTATAAATTTTTACTATTAATGTAAATACTAATTAGACATATTCGAGATAAAGAGAAATAAATTAAAATACTTCCTATAAATATTACCAATATACACACGCGAAAATATTCAATAAAAAAGTACTTATCTTTAAAAATATACCCCAAGGTATACTTTAAAATATGCAAAACATTATGTTTAAGTAATATGAAAAAAAGTAGCTGTAGCTTATATATATTATTATTATAGCTTATTGATTGCATGTGCGGTACATATTGGGAAAGAAATATTTCAATTGCAATTTCGTTAACTTTAAACGTAACAGATTTAATAAGTAAGCTAGAAAACTTTATTAAATAATACCATGCTATACAGAATATGTAATTTTTGAAAATATGACCTATCAGAATAAAATAAATAGCTACTAAATAGAAAATTTATTACACTTTACTGACAGTTAGAAAAACGGACGTCGGCCGATTCTGAATAAAAATAGTAACACGAATAGAATCTTGTATAAGATGAAAATAAAGCAATTAAGAAATGAATATAGAGATACTACTTTTAACACTATAATAATAGACCTTTGTTATTTAAAAAATATATATATATACCGTATGACTCAACATTTTTATACCATCTACATAATACTTTCAAAAGATAACATAATTTAAAAATAATTTCCTAAAATATATAAATTCAAGAAACGACATGGAAAAAGGACACAGAAAGGGTTACAGTTCTGATACACGTTGTTAAATCTCAAACAATTTTAAGAGTAGTAGACGATTAAAATGTAAACAAAATTTTTTCCATTCAACATGAGAGTTCTGCGGATAAAAAAATATTTTATTAAGGTCCAATTATTCAAAGGTAGTGCCAACAACGATTGTTTCTAAATATAAAAATTAAATAACAATAATTAACTAACTCTGTATAAGAACAAAACAGAATTATGGCACTGATACTAGTCATGTCCACAAAACACGGAGAGAAATAGAAACTTGAGCTCGATGGAATATCATCAATGAATAAAGGAATACTTGAAATTAACATTTGAGGTAGGCAAATGTTGTACACATAATTTGATTCTAAAATGAATGAGTGTGTGTATATGTAAAACTTGGTTTTGAATTAAAATCAGACACCATAAAAATGTAGGAAGTTTACACAATAATAAGAGAACAATGCGTTTGTTAATATTATATGCCATAACAAATTGGAAATAGGTAAACAATTAGTGGATGCAAGAGTGCAATAAAAGTTGGAATAGAAAGCTTAAATTAATCAATTCATAAGAGAAATGTCCTTTAACTGCTATAATTGCTAATAAATTTATCAATAGACGCGAAAGGCAAGCACATGCACAGAAATTATTTTTTGATTAAAAATGTATTGAACAAAAGTCATAGATATTATATAGAAAAATTGGATTAATGACAATATTGACAACTAGAGGCAAATATTAAAAATTGGAAGGATTCTCCATGACGACTTCTTTAAAATAATAATAATTTGAACAAAACTTTAGATTTCTATCTAATTATTCAAAGTAATATATAGGAAAAGAAATTTTAATTGAAACAAATACATTAATAATAATATCACTAATAAACATATTAAAAAAACCATTTATGGTCTTTGAATAATCATATTACATTCTTGAAGTAGTTTAAACGTAAACTACAGCAACAATGTACTTCAAAAACAAATAAAAAGTTTGAAGGACACAACTGGTAATATTAAAACAGATTAGTTTTGGTGTATTACAGCTAAAGTAAACAGTACTAATATTATATAAAAAGAATCCAATAAATAAAAAAAAAGAAAAAAGAACAATATACTATTCTGAATAAGTCAAGTGCAATTGTAACGGCCAAATAATAGTTACTTAGCACCAACTACCGTGAGATAAGTTTGCACTGTTTTTCCACAGATCAATAAAATAACAATATTTTTATTTAATTTCGTGTTCATTTGAGAATGTTTTCATGAGGGAATGGAGAGTGTATAGTAGTGTGACTACAAATGTCTGTCGTGAAGACAGCACTTTTGCACAAAGTTGAGTATGCTCGTGTAGACTAGATCGTCTTTGTTTTTTGGTTTGCTGATGTAGAGATGATCAATATCAACACGGACCACTTCGCTGAATTCCGATGAATCTAGATAACAGTCCGAATACAAGTATTTATTTGTAACAAAAATCTAAACAAAAAATTGTAATAATTAGAACTTCATTATCGGGATGTAAATTATTCTTATGTAAGTCGAAGGTGTAATGGTTATTAAATAAACTAAAATAATGAATATAGTTAACATTTATATGGAAAATTGAACCACCTCTATTGTCTTCGGGGACAAGCAGCACCCAATATAACCAGTTGATTCGCGTCAGCTTCGTCTCTACCATGTTAAGAGTTGCAATATCCTTCTGGTTGGCATAGACCATGAACCAGCTGTGCAAGTCAACCAGAGCGTCTGCGTCTAAATAGGGAGGAACAGAATGACGTGGAATAGTGTCCGAATTAGGTGCTGATTTTGTAAAATTAATATTGTTTATTTTATTTAGTGTAATTTAAAAAATCAAATCAAATAACGCAAAACAGATAGGATGAATCTCATTTTAATAAAGAAGCAGTATAATAATATATAATTTACATACACGCATATCAAAACAAAGTCATAATATATTAAGTTAATATAATTTTAAAATCTCTATGATTTCCTCTCTATAAATGTATAGCATAGTTATATCTCTATGATTTCCGCTCTATAAATGTATAGCATAGTTATATCTTTATGATTTCCACTCTATAGATGTATAGCATAGTTATATCTCTATGATTTCCGCTCTATAAATGTATAGCATAGTTTTATCTCTATGATTTCTGCTCTATAAATGTATAGCATAGTTATATCTCTATGATTTCCGCTCTATAAATGTATAGCATAGTTATATCTCTATGATTTCCACTCTATAGATGTATAGCATAGTTTTATCTCTATGATTTCTGCTCTATAAATGTATAGCATAGTTATATCTCTATGATTTCTGCTCTATAAATGTATAGCATAGTTATATCTTTATTATTTCCGCTCTATATAAAGTTTAATTCTCACTTTCTTTCATCTCACTAGCCTCAGTAGTGAGAGCCAACTTGAAGGGGTAGTAGTGAAGTCCACGCAAAGATTGGGATCCCCGATGAGGAACGCTGATAAAAACAATTCCTTTAGTAGCTGCTATGAGATGTGACCTCTCTTGGTCCTTAACACACTGTCGCAGAAGTTCCTTCACCAAGAGACCTATAAAAGATAGAGAGTTGACATCATTTTTCATGAAACATCAACAGTTATAAGTAAAATATCAAAAAGGATCGTATTAAACTAAAACGTATATTGTCACTTTCCAAAGAAGCTGGCTTTATGTTTTAAATAAGGAACCACAAGGGACCACATAATAGATAGTAAGCTATAAGGTAATTCCTTTAAAATGCTTTAATGAGGTCGATAATAAATTATTGTTAATGGAAGGGCATAACAAATTTTTATAAAAATAAATTTAATTAGATAAATTAGTTCCAACCAACAGGATTCTTTTTCACGTTGAAAACACTCAAAGAATATTGTAGTGTATAAGGTCAACAACCAGTTGCAAGGGTTTGTAAATACATCGTTTTGCTCCAGATTGTATCAAAACAAGTTCTCTAAAGAAACAACTAGAATGGATTCAGGAGTGTGTGATTTCCATGTGTACAATAAATATCCTTTTTATATTGTTTACTTGATGATTACACACTTTAGTGACAGACAAGTTGATTACCTATACTGATAAATAAAGTCCCAATACAACATATTTTAGTACAAACTGTTTAATAAAGAGAACTTCAATGCTTTAGTATTAATCTACGGTTTGTTAATTTTCTTTATAAATAATTTAAAAGTATTGACATAAATTGTGAAAAGTGTTAAATAGTCAATCTTACCTCCTGCAGAGTGTGTTACCCAGACAATGGGACGACGACCCACTCCAGCCCTTTCAAGTTGCATCATTACATCACGTGACCAAGCTTCTAGGCCTCTCCTGCAGTATAATACACGTAATGACGACATCAGAGCAATCATAATGATTCACTAGTATATTTTACGGATATCGAATAATGTAATGGTTATACATTCTACATTATAATCTTTAAAAAAGTAATGAATTTATTTTAATTTATGGATATACTCAAAGTTCAAAGAGTATCTGTTTTGAGTCAATAAATAGCCTCCCATGTCAATAATAAGCAAATTAAAATAGTTAATATGTAGTTATCATAAGTTGAAAATACCTGTAATATGTGCTTTCCTTTTAGTCAGTTGTTGATAAAATTATATTATAAGTATAAATATGATAAGAACATTCTCTAAATAAAATTACCCAGCTAAGACTAAGAAGCACGATACACGACTTATGGAACCATAAATTCTTCCTGATCGATACCCACTTATATGTTTCAAAATAATGTTATGCTAGTATTAATTTATTGTCGTGGCTAGAATATTCGTTTCTCATTCTAATTATGTTAAAACTTTAATCTTTATCGTCCGAGTCTATTTAAAACAAAGCCATTGGAACATCTTGGGGTATTACACAAATCTACAATCATTTTGCAATTCATGGACTAGGTACTAATCTACTATCGAAATATCATGATTGTTTTTCACAATTAAATTACGAAACAGCGTGAAATGAATATATTACCAGCATTTGAAAATTAGCAAACAGTTCTAAAGAATGGCGATGGCTTTAAATATTCTCTGATTCCGAAACAGAGAAAGAATTAGAGGATCGACCCCGATACAATTTAGGATGACTTTAGATGAAGGAGGGAAGGTTTAGATTGTCTAGACAAGCTATTGAGGCGCTGTGTTTAAGAATCGGAGGTGATTTAGAACACGAAAAAAATAGAAGAGCGGCATAAAATGAAGAGATATTGCTTACTTCATGCGATCAACCGGGCAGATTGGATTCCAAATGAAAGGTTTCAAGTTGGCGTTGACACTGAGAATTCTCGCTGTTGGTAACGCATATGCTAACCAGTCCTAATCAATAGATAATAATCAATATTTACAATATCAATCAATCAATATTTCAATATAAAATTTGGTCATTATACAATCGTAACATTTGCAAAAATGTTGACGTGTAAAATTACCCAAGTATCGTTTGTGAACATAATGATTCATAGAATAATGTTACCTGAATCAAACAATTTTATCATTTTTATAAAATTTGATTTGATGTGTTTCTCGTTTATGTCGAAAATTTGGAACACCCAGCGCATTCATAATGTCACAATATCTACATGTTATACTCTATAACATAGAGATATACATTAATCATAATATGTTACCATATTAAATATATTAAATATATTAAATATAAAACTATTCAGACAAAACAAGTGTTTCGACTAGATAAGTCATTTTCATTAAATTAGAATTAACATTGTTAACATTCCATTTGTAAATCCATAATTACAATAAAACAGCATTTATAGTTTTTATAATTACAGATATACTTATTTAGAAATAAATTGAAACCATTTCAAGTTAGCATGTGTATGGTCCTACCCTGGGCCAACATTTGGTATAATTCTCGTCATTAGCGGCTTCATCATCATGCTGTCGCCAAGTAAAGAAGGTGCTTCCTAACATGCCATTGATGAAAATCACGTCGAACTGAAAGTTGTGTTCTGACGTGCTGCACAGACAAACAGAGATTGAAAGATTGCATAGAAAGTAAATAATAGAGACATAACTATAGTAAACAATACAAATAGAGACATACATAATATAGTAAACAATATATTATAGATATAACTATACTATTTAGGCATATAGTAATAGGCAGTTGAATTAGCTCTCAACTAAGCGTGTCTATACATTATATATATATTTCAGGTATATACGATACCTGAAAATGGGGTATTTTTTGAAAGTCTACTCTAGAAATAACGAAACCGGCAATGTATAAATGCCCCATATACACCAAAATGGTTAAGTAAATCCGTCAAAGAATAAATAAAAGGTACAGCCCCTTCCAATTGTTATGTTTTAAAAGAATTCTTCTTCTTTCTCAACCCCAATAAGTACTTGAAAGCAATGATAGATTTGAACATATTGTTCCCGAAGTTACTTTAGTTACTATACATAATAACAATATATACAAAGATTAAGTTAAAAACAGTATAATTGTTCAAATACGGATAAATTTATGTGCATATTTGATTTGAATGGCATCGATTTTTGACTTTACTGTAGAACACAGCATTTAGTTTCTCAATATGCCACGTAAATAAACGTTTGAAGAGAGAAAATTTACCTTAAAAATCTAATGAATCGTCAGTGGGCCAATGCTTTTGACACAGAACCTCCATCCCGTCAAGCTATTTACACCTTACGCGATAAGTTTGTGGAAAGCGGATCTGTTAAGGATAATCCATACTCTGGTCACCCAACTGTTTGTAAAGAAGCCTTCATTGCAAGCCCTAAAAAGTCATTACGACGTGTGCAGAATTAGAATTAGACATTCTAAGCTTAATCCATGGGCTTTTAAAAGATGACTGTGATTGGCGCATTGAATTTTGTGAGTTATTCATTAATAAGTTTGATAATAATCCTGAATTCTTGGAGATTTTGTGGAGCGATGAGGCTAACTTCCAATTATCAGGACGTGCTAACAGACAATTGTGTTTATTGGGCATCTGAAAATCCAAAGGTAACAATTAAACCAGCCCGCGGGTTAACTGCAATGGGGGCTTCAATTTCTTCCCGCGGAATAGTAGGGCTATACTTATTTAAACAACTGAAACAGGTAAAAATCATCTGGAACTACTACAAACCGTTGTTGCTATACGTTAAGACAAAAGGAAGACTTAAATGACTTACACATTGAACAGGATGGGGCACCCCCCACTATGCAACTGCTGTTAGGAATTTTTTACATAAGACATATTCAATGAGAAGGATTGGTCGGTGTGGACATGTCGAATTACCACCTAGATCTCCATACATTACACCAATGGATTTTTGTGTTTGG
Organism: Vannuccia rotundouncinata; assembly: GCA_034780395.1. Lineage (NCBI taxonomy): Eukaryota > Metazoa > Platyhelminthes > Proseriata > Coelogynoporidae > Vannuccia > Vannuccia rotundouncinata. The sequence continues at coordinate 40,502 of JAUZNC010028215.1, read as the reverse complement.
CCATTTTGAAGGACAAAGAGCATTCAAAGAAACCAAGAAGTGTCCATCATCTCAGGTACTTTATAGTTGATACATTTTCCGATTTTACCCAATAATTATGCACCGGAATTTGTCAAAAAGTTCAGATCGTTGCCGGCAATGTATTGCCGTTGAAGGGGCACAGTTTGTGTATTTGCGGTGATTTATTCTGTTCATGAACATACTTTATTTGTTTATTTAAGTATCTGAGCATGTACATACTACAATTTGAACAATTATACTGTTTTTAACTTACTCTTTCTTACTTTAGTTATTATTAATAGTAACTGTAAAGTAACTTTATGGACACCCTGTATATTAATCATGTTAGTAGTACTTAGAATCTTGACGGAAGCTTAATAAACGAAGAAAAGCATGAAAAATAATTTAGACCTTGAACTAAACAATATTTGCGTGATATTTAATAAATTCATATATTAAGCTATAAACTATTAATTTATGTAAAATACAAATGATCTATTTATTTATAAACGTTTTATAATCTTTATGACATCTTATAATGAACATATACCAACAATGAACATATTTAATGCCCGCTAAAATTTGGAATGTCTGTAAAATTCTGTATAGATATTCGAATTTCCTAAATGTAAAGTAAATTTAATCAATTATTATAAATTACGGTAAAAGACATAATACTACGCGCCCTCAAATTCAAACATTGTTGACCTTAAAAGATATGTATATTATACTATATTCTTATGCAAATGTGTTTATTAATAAAATGAAGTTATAATAGACAATATTAAAAATGTTTTTTTTTTACAAATTGTAACATGTTATATTATATTTAAATTATACGGTTGATATTTTTATATAATTAGTTCTCTGAAAATATCTATGAAATATAAATTTATATAAATAATTACGCATTTTTTTATAGATAACTGGATGTTTTTAGGTATATAACAAATTTATAAACATAGAGCGGAAATCATAAAGATATAACTAGGTATGCTATGCAGTAAATAATATTATTTAATATTCTATATTATAGAGAAAATCATAATATACAATGGAGCGCAATCAACTTAGTTAATTATGTTCGGTTTATCAATAGACTAAAGTTTTTGTGTTTTGTTACCAAAAATGAGTGCATCTTGTAACTGATACTTAAGCAAAATTGTTCGGCTTTGTTCGGTACAATTAGAGTGTCTAATAAACCTGTCTTGTTTACTTAATGTACACTGGAAAAGTATGAAAATCGTGGGAGTGTATAAGTGCAAATTTTAAAATACGCATTTGTATATCAACGTGAGTGATTACACGTTTTCAAACTGCTCAATAATTCTGGTGGATATATTTCAAAATAAGTTTTATAACTTACTCAAAAGCGTTTAGCTGGTAGATGTCATGAAGAAATACAATAGAATCTTCAGTTGCTGGTTGTAAGTTGTAGTCAATCTTAGAGGCATACAAGTTTAGATGAAGACTGTTTGATGAGCGCCATTCTTGAATTAATTCCTGTACTTCTAAACAGGCAATCAAATTAATAGAAATTAGCAAATTATTTAAAATTGACAAAATGTGATAGTTTATTAAAGTAGAATAACACACAGTTATGACCCTAAAAACATACCGAATTCACTGAGGAATACTTTGGCTTTAGACTGACTGGAAATGTTGGCAAAAATTTCTGCCAGGAGAACATGCATTGGGAAATCAATCGCCTGCTTATATTTGGAGAAGATGGTCCTTAGCATATCAAGTGTTTCACTTTTGATGACTTGGTCGATAAACTTTTCGTTCTAAAATCAAACCATGCACAAAAATAAATTTTACACTGGACTCCAAAGTGTGCACATTAAGAATAAAAAAAAATATTTACCTTGGTATAAGTAGCCAGCACTTCTAAACACAGTTTCAACTTATATTCTGCATTTCTGGTGTAAGATTTTCGCAGGCCTTGGGGCAACTCAGTCACCTGGAACGATGTAAGGGGAAGGAGATACACAACACGCTCGGGAAAATCCTTAAAATCCACGCACACACCTGTTCAGCTGTCGATCTGACTGTCTCGAACACACAATCCACCGAATGCTTGAACTCTGGGTCGCTACCCCATAAGGCCCAAACCAGGCGTTGGAAGAAGGAGCTGGACGACGTATGACTCGGGGAGTCCATCGTTTGCGAGATGACAGTGTCTTCTTCGTCTCCTCTTTCACTGGACAAGGGCACATCTCGGAAACGTTGTTGAAGCTGACGACGTTTCACGTAGAGTAGAGCGCAGCTATAGCAATAATCGAGTTGTATTCTTTTATATAATGGTGTTTATTGCGTTCATAAACTTAGTGAAAATGTAAGTTTAGTAAAGTAGAAATAAAAATCATTTGTAGTAAAAAGTAATTGTAGTGAAATCAATAAATTGATATAAAAGAAAGAATCGTTGTACAGCTGTAGTTATGAGTATAGGGGTACTGCACAGCATTGCACTAAACTAATCCTTCACTTGTGAAGGTGTTGGCAATGCGCAAATATAGAATTGTTAGAAAGAGAAGCGATCTTACTATAAAGCAACTCAATATATTTAAGTATGTTGTTGTGGGCATTTCAAAGTTTCATAATTAATAAAGCAGAAAAAAAGTCCGATAATTAAAACATCAATATATATATATTTCGGATAAATTCCGTGAACGCTATAAAATTAATAAAAACAACTCAATATATTATAAACACCAAACATTTCATGAATTTGCATTAAAAAAAATTAACATGGCAATCATGAAAAAAAATTAATGAAATTATCTTTATATTTTGTAATAAACTTACCCGCAAAATACACACAGAGCTGTTGTAGACCGAATATCTGGAATATCCATTATAAAAAGTAGACATTACATGGACTAGAGCTAGCTGGACAAGACAAAGCTTACTCACTTATTAACCGTTTATACATCTTAAACCACCGCATCTAACAGAAGAACTGAAATAATGGAAGGCAGACTTCATTATCATAGTAATGTATCCGTAAATAGTCTAATGTACGGTTTATTTAGTATTTGCAAAACCAGCCAGCCTATAGCATTGTGTTTTTTTCAGTATAGCTCATAGTTGGTGCATTCTACAGAATTAAAGGAAAGTGTGAATTTAGATCAAACGATCAAACAAATATTAAGACTGAAAAAATATTACCGATGATGGTGACATATTTAATCCAAAACTAAACAAATGGCTTTTAAGATTTATATTATATAAGATTTAAAAGATTCATTTGCAAATAAATGGCTATAATTGCATCATTGACGCCAACAATTTAAAACAATTTTGGATAGTAAAATTGATCAAATATAGAGAATACATATTTATTAAAAAAGCCAATCTGTGTAGAAGTGCTGTATCGAGCACTCCTACAACTTACAAATCATATTTTTGAAATAAAATTACGATCTATATTACAATCAACAAAACCAAATATCTATGAAATTCTGTTAAGCAAATATAATTAAAAAGCAAAAATAGATAAATAATAATTTATTAATCTTCTGTAACTGACAAGATAATGTATAAGTACTGCATAAAAATACAAGAATATTAAAATAGTAGAAATAAATTTCTCATTAAAAATAAATCTTATAATGTGAGTAGTCTTTATAAATGCAATATAGAATGGATAGGCAGCTAAACTTCGGCTGATTGTATATAGAACTGGTCGTGTTCGGCGGTCAACTGGACAGCTTTGTTGTACTGCTCCATGTCAAAGGAAGCCGCGAACTCAGAGGGGAAAAGAAGAACATCTATTGCATCTATTCGAGTTCCACGATCACCCGAGACACGACCTTGAACCTCCATCAGACATCCATCAGGAGATGACTAATGGGTAAATAGAAGATTTAACATTTAGATTGGAATATAATAATATGATTTATCCTATACGAGAAAATTTATAACTATAAGTAATGAATAAGGTTATATTTTTAATTTATAAAAGATTGCGATATTATATTTAAAATTTTATTGATTTAAATATAAATTATATACACACCTTAAATAGATTCTAATTACAGTTTCTAAAAATAAATTATGTAATAACTACCAGCGTGCATGAACTTCAAAAGCAATTAATATTAATATTAATATACTCAGCAAAATTAAATCGTATAATAATTTTGAATTACAAATTAGATATTAATATTCATTATCAGAATTGAACAAAGGAGAAGAAACTGAAGTTATTATATTAATTTTAGTTACAAAAATATATGAATTATACATTTTAAAAATTCCAGCAATCAAACTTGGAATAGGTCATTCATATGTTATAATTTTCGATGAGTGCTTGAATTATAAATATAAGTACTTCAAATTTGACATTTGTAGGTTAAGTCCGCAAGCATACCACTAGTGTGCACCACACATGAATTTAGGGAATTCAAATAAATCCTTTAATATCATTCAAATCGTAAAGTTTAGTAAAAATAATAAAGTCGGCTTTTTTGCATATAAGTTACTTTCTTTGGTACTTTATAAAATTTATAACTATTACGACAGTGTAAATACGTATAATTTAAATTTTTATAAAACAGGCCTGCTAGTGCTTCAAATACCTAATCATCGATATATGTATGTGACATTTATTGATAAAAAGGAAGAAATAAATAAATATTATGCAAAGTGGCATTATTTATAATGAAAAACTCAATCATAGATAGAAAAGGAGATAACTAGAATTAATTACAACATACCTACTTATTTTGTTTTATCATGAAGCTAGATACAACTTTTGTAGAGAAAACGTTTAAACCTCCATAGATGACTCATTCCCACAGATACACTAGCTAAAACTTTTACATTTATATAAAATTATACCCTAGAATTTGATTTTTTATCTAGTAGTTTTAGTATACCAGGATTCATATGCAAAATATAAGAGTATATTATAAGAGTAATATTTAGACTTTTTGACAAAATTCGAAAACATTTGATGGTAATTATACGTTCTTAATATGTATATCTCAGGGGAGAGAACCTAATAAAGTTATAAAATTTCAAAAATTCATATTTGTCGTCAAGACCCCCTTTTCCAGACCTGGCTCTATTTTTCTAATTTTTTTGGAAAAATATCCCAAAATTTTAGAAATTTTAAGACTGAAATGTTAACATTCATTACATTTATTTATATATTTTTAGATTAATTGTCAGCTATACAATAATATTTTTTTTACATCAGTATGGATATGAAGTATTTCGTCACCTGAAGAGAACTGTTCAGTTGAACGTCAACATCAACTCCGTCAGAAGTCTTGAGTGTGATTCGACGACCACTGGGGTCCACAGAGAGCACTGTTCCAATCAGACAAACATCGCGACCCCCCAAACTAGAGAGCATACTGCCATTGACACGATAGCGGGCAGAAACTGGGGACCCGTTCATTGTAGTATCTGATTGTGATAAATAAATAAACATTATCATAGATTTTTACTATAAGTAACGAAACTTTCAGAATGTAACAAGTTCATTAATCAGAAATGTTCAATACAATTCAATGTTTATACCTTTTTATTATGAAAATAAATAATACACATTACATTTTAGTCTTGCAAATATTTATTTCCTGTCTGTAATTAAGGTGTGTTCGTTGATTCCAAAAACAAAATTAAATTTAAGTGACTCGTCACATCCTTAGCAAGGTATACATACATTTAATTATATATAGATTGTATTGTAAATAGTTTGAAAAGATAATTTTCCACTCTCCATTATCATTGAACTAGAACAAATTGAATGTTTATGGATAGAGTCCATTTCATTATATTTATTATGTTTAATGTATTAACATTTTATAAAAGAAATTATAATATATTCCTAAAATGGTAAATCCAAGCTATCATAAACAAACAAAGCAAATAAATATATACTAAATTAAGAAAACCAAAAAGAATGCAGAAAAAAGGAATAATTTTGCATAGTTTATATTGTATATTACATCTAGAATCACATATAAACAGTAATAGTAAATAACAACTGATAAAATATCTAAAAACTCGAATGAAAAAACGTTCAAAATTATTTCTACAATTTAAACCCTAACTTTCGCATGCATGTTTTATGAGCTTCGATGAGATCAAGACAATTCTCCTCCCCCTTCTCCATAATACACTCATCTCTTGGCCTTCTTGTTTCAGGACATGCACAACAGGGTTTTAAGTTTTTTGGTGGTTCTGTAGCATTTTCTTCTTTTATATTACACACTATATTTGTAGCTTGAGTTTGAGCCATCAACTAAAATACAGACAGAGAATCCTGTTTAATATCTTTATAATCTTTGCGATTGATTTATTATCCAAGATATGATATTTAAATTAAAAAAAAAAAATTTAAAAGGTCTGCATTTAAATAAATCTTGAACAACTTTTTCTGAGTGTATTTAACATCATTTACGTCGAGATGTCTGTAAGTTAAGTACCTTTGATTGTTTTTTTTAAAAATTATTTGCCTCTCTGACACAATCCGCCACAATAAATATCTTTATATCAAAAATGTTCCATAGCTACCTTGTACCAACACCA
>JAUZNC010028215.1:12812-31577 GCA_034780395.1 Vannuccia rotundouncinata | reverse complement strand
AGTTGAGAATATACATAAATAATCTATTTATGAAATATAATGTGAAATATATAAATATGTACAAAATATAAAATATATTGGCATGCATTAAAGAGGCTAGGCCCTCACTCTATAACTAATATATATATATATTTATACATAAATAGTCTATTTATAAAATATAAACAAAATATAAAATGTACAATATATTGGCACTATTGTACAACATTGGTACTCTTGCACTATAACTAAAAATTGATAGGGGTAAAGCTGGGGTTGAGTAAATGGAACTGCAAGTATGTAAAAGTCTTGAAGCAGAAAAGGTATCATTGTCATAAGAGTCCTAAGCTTCAAAAATTCGCCCTTGAATACAACAATATTTTTGACACTGAACTTTCTTCAATTTTCCATCCTGGACAAGTCTTTCATGTATGTGAACCAGCTGACACTCTTCTTAGAGAAGTTGTAAGAGTAAATAAAACTGTATGCATGATTTTCCTGCAAGACCATTAATTCTTTGGTGGTATCCCACTACCACGGTTTGTATGACCCAACCAGATTAAAATTCAAGGGGTCTTTGCCTTTTTCAATGGGTACTATTTTTGTTGAATAAAATCGATAACTACCATAATAATAAACAAAAATCTAATAATACATACATCAAATATATACAGAATTATTGCAGAATCTAATGATAATTAATAAAAGTAATCAAAAGAGTTAATCAATTCACAAATTCTTTTTAACTTAGAGTCAATCTCTTCAGATATAACAGAAATTCCAGCTTCTTTCTTTTTTTGCAGCATGTCTAATTGCATTAGATTTAACTATAAGCTTGATGGTTGAATCATGTTCAGCTTCATCTGCATATTTATCTGCATCAAACAAGAGACTATCCTTCTCCCCTTCTAATCAATGCATTTTTTTCTTTAGCTGTTTGATCTCTTCAACATCTTCAGCTTTTTGTTTCCATTGTCTATTTCTTTATTTTTTTGGTCATCTAGATATGCATAATACCTTGATTTGGCTGAGCTTGCTGATGCAATTAAGGCAGATGTGATCTGAACATTCAACACTCCTTCTACCTAGTTAATTTTCTGGAGGTTATTAATTGAAGTTTCTTTATTTACAGAAAAACTCTGGTTAACTGTGGCCTGTCCATGAGATAGTAAAATAATCTTTTAAACTACACCCCAGAGGTCATGGAGATCACTATTTGAGCCTATCACATCTGCATAAAAAGAGTCAAGTCAATCTTTTCCTGGAGAGAAAGTTGCCTGCAAAAGTTGAAAGAGAAAGTTGCCTGAGGAGCGACATGATTTATACAGGACTGAGGTTACATAAAGCAATAATTTTGCCTATACATTGCAAATCAGGTTAATCAGCACAGAACTGGATATTTTGAAAATTTGTGTTTTGAAGGTTGTAATACAGACACAATTTTTTGGTGGTACTAATTTAATTTTTTTTAAATCCTAGCCATATTTTTAAAGATTTTTTCTGAAAATTTAAGACTTTAAAAGACTTATTAATATTTTTTTATAAAGAAATTAACAAAAATTCAAGGGTTTTCAAGGGGTCACAGGCAAATTCAGTGGGTCATACTAAATTCAAGGGTTCTCAAGGAGCCATGGGAACCCGGCACAACATCATTATTAGTTCTTACTGGCTGTCAATAGATGCTCCATGATTCCACTGGCCATATTTCTGAATGAAGCCACATGCAATGCACATATAGTCAAGGAGAACGATAATATCAGAGTGATGGTTCCATGTCACCAGTTCTTCCAATGCTGCCTCTATCCTCTGATGTGGGAAAAATAAAAGGGCCATTATCCTTCAGATGTGTCTATAGATGTCGTCTCTTGCATTATAGGCAGCTTGCAGTCCAATTTCTTGAACTTTTTTTCATAATGACTGGCTCTTATGGCAATCCCTGGAAACACATGCCTTATGGCCATCCATACACCAGCTTTAAAGTCCACAACAGCACACTTAAATCACTTGGTCCTTGATCTGCACCCTTTTCAATCCCATCCATTATCCCTTTAATTCCCTTGTTTTCTGTGATCTGTGTCTTTTCAATCCCATTAATCATGTCATGGTCTCTTCATTTCCCTTATCCTCTTCTGTAATCTATTCACCAGCTTCCCAGCATAATACACATTTAAACTGAATATCACCTTCCCCACAGACAATTTGACAATACTTATTTGTTTTCCACAAACTCAATGTTGCCACCTATTACAAATATTGTACTCTATGCTGTGTTGATGTGGTCGAACCTCCTGTTGACAAACAAAACAGTTGTCCATTATCTTGGCAGATTATTTGAAGCTTAATTTACTTTTCAATGTTTTATAGCATATAATAATGTCTTCATACTATTTTCATTGGCTGGAATATGCAGAGCCAGATTAAAACAACTTAAGAAACCTATAGGCTATACAGTTTAAAAAAATTATCATAAAAGTTTAAGTCTACTGAAATTACTATTAATCCACTCATAAGACAAGTCAGTGTAATTTAATTATATCTTTTGCCAAGAAAAAAATGAAAAAGGCATAATTTAGATTATTTTTTGGGTTCTTAATTGGTCAACCAGTTAAGAACTTTTTATATTTTTATAACAAAAGTTCTAAACTGGTAAACCAGTTCAGAACTGGTTGGGGTTCCTAACTGGTCACCATTGAGGAAATGGCCAAAATTTTGTCTTACAATGTCATGAAAAAATTATAAATACATGGTGCTTGCATTGTACAAACTCAACATTCTTCACTTCAATGGTATTATTTAAAAAGATTACCTCCCAAAAAATAATAAATTATAAGCATTGTATTCTTATAGTCTATAAAATATTATAAAAAAAAGTTTGTAATTGAATTTAAATTCTCAATGAAAGTAATTAAATTTAGAATTATCTCTTGCTTTTAATCAATATTTTATAACTATTATTTTTATAAAAATGGTGATTCCAAAAGGTTATGACTGCTTCCAACATAGATGTAAATATGCTGTATGCATTCATATTGATAAATTTGTTTTATAAAATTTTGTCTGCATATTTTATCAAAAAACATTAAAAAATACAAATACTTTCAAAAATAAATGCTTGTAGAGTTAAAGTTAACTTTTATTTACTTACGTTTACGAATTAGAATGATTTGCAAAAAAAAGAAATTTGTAATATCAATAGCCAAATAACTTTCAAACACGCTGAAAATTTGTATTCTATATTTTTAATTATTCCACTGATCTCATTTAAATTTATCAGTTTTAAAATATAATTTAATTATTTCATTTCAATGTAAAATTTTATAAATATATAGACGGGCACGTGTAATAATAATAATATGTATAAGTCGATATTTTGTAAGACTTTTCCTCTTTTTAAATACATCCCTTAAAAAAATTACATTTTTCATTACAAATAATTCCCAGAAAATATTATATAGATAATATAAACAAATGATTTTTTTAAACTAAATTATACAGAAAAAACAAAATCAGATAATTAGATCATTTCTATGTATCTAAAATTAGCTTGATAAATTCAAATCTTATTTTAACAAAACGAAACGAAACAATATTTTTTTATTATTGATTTATTTTGTTAATTACTTAAAAATACATGCAAACTTTGTGAAATACGGACAAAGTCATTTTTTACTGTTATCTTTTTAATTTTTATTGGTATTAAAATATCGGCTATACAGGAGCTGTTTATAAAATGCCGTCATGCTGATTAGGCGGAGGGGGTTAATAAATCCGTGACAAAGTGTGATGGAGGGGTAGAGGGGGTTTCCAAAATTGTGACGTCACAAAACATTCCTGTAAAAGCCGCATAGAGAAAGATAACTCTGTTGTATTATCTTTACTCTATTTTTGAAGCACATTGTTTCGTTTAAATTAATCGAATTTACAGTTTATGCGAATTCACAAATTAATCGAAAAATTTTCTGATGTTTGACATTGTACTCAGACCTTTTAAAGCATACAGCAATATGTTTACCCTATAATTTACAAAAATCCGAATACCAAAGTGAGGTAATCGCCTTATGGAATGAGATAAATTTGGAAACGCCCAAATTTCTAATTGTTTTTAAATTTATGCAATATTATCACAAAAATTTATTTAAATCAAAATTATGTTCCAGGAGACATTCCCAAATTTCATTTACTGCAATGTAATTTAAAAGTCGCCATACATAGCAATTATAAGGAAAATCAATATTACAATGCATATTAAATTTAATTTAATTTTGCAAAGTATGCGGTATTTTATCCTAGTCTCACGCATTGTATATTTTTAATATAGGATTTTTTAATATAGGATTTTTAATATTCCTCTTTTTAATAACATCATCGGCTATACGACTGTTATTTCATTACGACTTTTTAATTACGACTAAATTACAGACGACTAATTTTTGAATAATTACGACTTTTGCTGGAAACACATTTATTTCTACATAAAAGGTTTATAAGTAAATTTGGATATCCACTAAATATCATATTAACTACTTTGTTCAAATTTATTTTGAAAATCTTATTGAAATATATGTTAAATATAATCGCTAAATTTTTAAACACTTATTTAAACATTTAAATGATATTTCTCTTTTGAGTGTACGTAAATATTTAAAAAGACTTGTACGTTTGTGTGTACATGGACATTACTCAATGGACATGAACAAGTTCAAAATCGGGACAATCTACTGTAAATTAAATAAAAGACATTTATTACACATGTCGTGGAGCTCGTAAGAAATGGTAACTTCACCTTCTTAACTTGAAACGTGAAATTTGAAAATAGGAGATACGTCCAACTTGAAAATAAGAAATAAAGAAAAATATTGCAAGTATTTTTTACTAGAAGAAATTTGGGAATGGCTCCTGGACCATAATTTTGATTTATATAATTTTTTGCGATAATAATTGCATGAATTTAAAAACTATTAGAAATTTGGTCGTTTCCATATGCACAGGCTCCTCCCATGCGACATCATAAATTGATATAAATTAAAGTATAATGTACGCTTGATAAGATTATATTAGAACTTGCATTGCTATACGGTGTCTCATTAGTCAACTAGTTAAACATTAATTATGATTTATACAAATTTTTGACATAATATTACATGAATTTAAAACTATTATAAATTTGGGCATGGTACCTGCAAATACATTTTTTTAAATGACTAAATGATTAGAAATTTGAACATGGCTCCTAGGCTAGGCCCAGATATGATTAATTCTAATTTTTCATATGAATAATAAAAAATTGAAAAGATAAAAATATTGAAAATACCGAGGTGTTGACTATAATTAATCAAGTTTTAATGTTAAAATCAAATTCTTAAAACAATAATTAATAGATGGGATATTAATTTGAATTATTACACCGGAAAATAAGGATCACGTGCTGAAACTGGACAGACTGGTCAAAAACAAAAAATACTTGCGAAGAACGAAAATACTTCAAATCCCGTAGAGAGACGGCTGGCGAGGAGACGACCGTCGGAGAGCTCGTAAGAAATGAGAATGAAATTAACAACTTCAGTGCACCTTCTAATCTCTACCATGATACTCGATTTTTACTAATTAATAATTCAACATGGTATGGTGCGGAACCTAATGCCCCCTGCCCCCTGACCCCAAATCGACCAATCAGAATCAAGTGCGCGATAGCTCATTCGGCCTAGACCTCATCCTAACTAACTACTTATGTAAACACAGAATAATTAGGATTGAGGTAGGACTCAACCTTGGGGTATTCCGGAGTGCACATTGAAATTATTGCTGATAAAGTTCAAGATAGCTTTTAATTAGAATTATTAATCCTTTTAAAACCTAAGTTAATTTTGTGTATATAGGGAAATGATCAGCTCTTAACAGCTGCCTGTGATCAACAAAGTCCTAACCTATGGGATTGCACAAGCGAGATTGCAACGTTGGAAGGATTATCCATGAGTTAGATATCCACCTGACATACTACTTACATACAGGGACCCCGGAGCATGTGGTTTCAAGGGGCTGAGAGCCCCTAGAAATCTTCAAAATCAGAGGTCCCGCACCAAAATTACTAGGGCCACAATAGCAGCTGGTGGGCGGGGGGGGGGGGGAAGGCAGAGAATTAAGGCATACGCACCGAATTATTGCTATATTACCAAAAAATGTTCTGGCATACACACCTATTTCATGGCTGGCGTAGCCGTTTCACTAAGATTTAACATTCTTTGAAAAAGGCCCCATCAGATGCGGAATTTCACAAAAATCTTGAAATATGATGAGGCCCGTATGTTGTGTCCTTTAGATATATAGGTCCGACCAATCAAAAAAACTTTCTGCCTATTTAAACTTAGGGTAGTAGGTTGTAGTTCAATGTTTAAGAACTATAGGGCAACTTACGCACTTTAGGTATTATAGGATAAGCACAAACTAGGCATTTTTGACAAGCATTCATCATAAAAAACTAAGAAGTCGACATAATTTTGTATGCGTTGGATAGCGCCGTCGCAAAGTATTCCAAATTTCACGCTGATATCTTTTATAGATCTTAAGGTATAGACTGTCAAAAACGCCATTTTTCGTAATTCTTCTTCTTCTTTAGACCTTATACCCTAATTCCAACCGATTTTGATAAATTTTTAAATTATACATTAGAAATGGACTGAATGAAATCAAATTAATTAAAATGGAAATTTATTTAGCTTTTGATCAAAAATCGTCGTAAAACGATCATTTCAAAGCATTTTTAACATTAAAAACGTACTCATTGAAAACTATACAGTTATAAATATACTTAAATGGATTGTGAAATTTTCAATTTTGTTACTATTACCATTACTTAGATATATCAGTTTAAGTATTCTAAAATTGGAAGCAATTTCTACATTTCTATTTATAGATTTAGTCTAAAAAGAAACTATATAATGGTCCAAAGTGCACAGTTATAAGAACATGTTTGCCAGTTTACTGTTAATTGTCATAAAAAACGATCGATTTTCTATGCACGCAACCCACGACAGTTTGGAATGATATTCGCGACAAGGGAAGACAGACAGAATATGTGGCTAGATACTGCTACTATAACGGTTGTTTATTTCGACGACACTAATAGAAAACTAATAAAACATATTCAACAAAAATGTGTAATATTATTATTAGAAAAAATGGCAAAAAGTGTGTTACCTCATACCACAAAAAGAAATGATATGCCATAAATTGTGTTAGCTCTTACAAAACTATTTTCTGATTCAAAATGCAACTATATATGACTATATATATCATATTTATACGTCTATTTATTTCTATGTTACAAACGCGCATTAATTTCGATGTAGTCTAAACAATATTCGAAGAATCAAAAACACAAATGGAGACAAACCGACGCTGTTTAGTTATAATATCATCGCATGCAGTATCTTTCAAGACAAGGACAACCTGTGCAAGGTGATGCAGATGAAGAATCGAATCTGTTCCAGTTGAAACTTCGGGCTAATGAACTGTTATCCAGTTATCCATCATGTCCCATCAAGTTATTACAGACATTACTTTAGATATCAGAAAATGTCGTTACTTCTCAATAATATGCGATGAATATACGGATGTTTCTAATAAGGAACAGCTAACACTGTGTGTTCGACGGGTTGATGACTATTTCAATACCTATGAGGACTTCCTTGGTTTTTACGAATTACCGAGCATAATATTGGAAACCATTTTTCAGCTATTCGAGACTCCCTGATTCGACTGAAACTTTCATCAAAAAATTGTAGAAATCAGTGCTATGACGAAGCTAGCAACATATCGGTTCGATTTCCGGTGTGGCTCGAAGAATCTCTGAAATCCAGCCTAAAACACATGCCACTCATTGCCATGGTTACTCACTGAGTCTTGGTGTTAATTAAACCAACTGTAAAATGTTATCAGATACCTTAGATACATCAAAAGAGATAGTTAATTGCCTTAATTAAGTTTTTCGCCACCACGGGAAAACATTTTGGGACAAATTAAAAAAATCTATCCACAAAAGAAGATGACATTGATCCAGTCCTTTCTTTGGCTTAAAATCGTTCTGTCCAACCTAATGTACAGTAAAGGCAGCCTGTTTTCAACGAATAATTGAAACTATGGCACACTTCTTAAAGAATGGTCTCATTGTTTGACAAAAAGTTAACTTCGAAGGTTAAAGCTCGTATCATTGGTTGCTAGTTCAGATGCAAATTTTTAATTATTTCTTTCGCTAAAATTTGTCAGTATTGTTATTTTCACATACTCATAATCTGTCCAAACTCTTCAGTTTCTGCTAGTCAACATATTGCCAATTTAATGAAAAGAACTCTTCAATCCATTCGGTCAGTCGAGGCATTTAATGTCTTTTATGAAGTAGTCCTGCTTAAGTCCGAAAAAATACCTCCCATTTCAAAGCCCCAACTACCCAGAAATAAGCGAATGCACAAGAAAATCAAGGTAGGACAAGGATCGCCATCTTTTCCAATCGTGCCGAGGGACTATTACAGACGCATACACTATGAAGCAATTGATTTGTTCATTGTAGTCATCACTCGACGATTTGATCAACAAAGCTTCAAGACATATTTCATTTTGTAAAATCTTCTTCTGAAAGCATTGAAAGGGTGAGATGTGGATGCAGATTGCGATTTGTCGAAGAAAACTACAGTGACGAGATTAATGTGAGTTCATCAAAATTACAATTGCAAACGTTTAAATTTTTTGTTGAAGAACCGCGAACAAGTGATACAATTTGTTTCAAACATATTTAAAAATATTCTGGCAGCTCTTTTGGTGTAGGAGAAAACATTGATTAACGAAGTTATTACAATTTGCAAACTTATTTGTGTTAATCCTGCAACGTCAGCATCTGCGAGAGATCTTTTTCAGCAGCGAGGAGACTAAAAACTTGGCTCAGAGCTACAATGACATAACATCGTTTCAATATCATAGCCATTTTGCATTGTCACAAAAACAGGACGACTATTTAAGATTAGTTGATGTAGCTAATCAATTTGCTTCCTTCAAAGAAAATAGATTATCAACTATTTGGCCATTTTATTGATGCTGACTTTAACAGAACAAAATTAATTGTGAGTACTCTTTTGTTTTGTACACTGTTTGTTTAAGTTGTCACTGTTTGAATTGTTATAACACAGACTCCCCACTTAACAGTGCGCATGTCAAAATAAGCCCTGTCTAATTTTGTTGACTCTATGGATTATATAGTAATTTGCTGTTAAACCAAACAAAAACACTGAAACAAATTACATATATTTATCTATTATCTATTTACCTATTTATCTATCTATTGCCTTCACAAAGCTGATTTATGTAGTTTTAAAAATATCTACAAAAACAACTTTAATTCCTACTACACTAATATCCAATATATCCATTTATATATATATATATTTCAGTAATAATTGTTTGTTTGTACTTATTTTTAAGAGTGTCTGTCATATGAAACTTGAATACTAGATTTACGTACTTTTAAATTAAGTATACGCTTATTACTATTATACATAAATTCTAAATTTAATGAGGTATAAATGTTGATCTTTTGTAGTTAAATAAAATTTCAAATAAATATTTATTTTAAAAGGATCGATAATAGAATAGGTAATTTAATTTACCACATGTAGCTACTTGAGGCTTTTGAATTATATTTAATTATTATATTCCCCCATAATTCATTGGAATATTAAAGGTTACGTTAAATGTTATTGAAATCGTTTGAAACATCTCAAAATTAGATACTTCATATTGTTTCAGCTGCTTAGCAATAAAATAATTAAAAATAGTAATAAAATATTTATTAATATTACTAAATAATTATAGTATTTTAAACAATTTTTTTAGACAGTTTGTTATTTGCATGTTTGTCAAGCTTCTAATTTAAAAAAACGATTCTATTTTTTATTTACCTTAATTGTGATTATGAAAATTTTATAATTATAAATTTACAGAATTCTAATTGAAAAACGCCATTTTTTTATACAAGTAAATATTATATAGATCGCTCAAAATACTTTTCCCTATAACAATACTTTCGTAATAATACTTTTCTACAGTTTTAAACTTTCAACAGTTTTAATCATATACAATAATTATAGGAATTGTTAAAACTAACTGTTTTTATCATTGATTAACAATTGATTGCTTATCTGAGCTTTTTATCAATTATCTTATAACTCTCCATTTTAATTCATGATGATGGATTTCCATGTGCAAGGCCGTCAACGTGAGATCATGCCCGTGATATTTATGTTGTGCTATTGCACTTGTTTTATAAATTAACTTTTAAAAATTAATATGCCAGAGGATGCAATCCAATTCTATTTAAATTTTCCTTTTCTTTGTAAGTGATATATATACTCAATTATACTCCAGTAACTGCGGTTTGCGTGAACAAACCATTGACATTATACACTATAACTATATAATATATAAATTATATATCTATATGCTTTATATATATATATATATAAATATTGGATATATATAATGTCTATGGAACAAACATGATCTACAAAACACACTGTTTATAAAAGTCGCAAAATTATCGTATATTTAAAAAATTGGGATAGACTTGCACAAGAGCGATTCGACCTAAAAAATATCTTTTATATATATAAAATTAAAATTACACTTGATTTTCGATTTTATTTTTCTATCAGAATGCAAAGCACAAGTAACCAAACTATTTCACGCTTAATATATGAGGAAGATATTTTTTTTCATCGATTTCTTCCATCGAATATAACACAGCACAATTAAAGCTCATTCTTTCTCTTTCTGGATATAAAAATTAGTTGCTTGACAATTGGTCACGTCTTCAGATTTCAGCCTTATCTCAATTGAAGACTTATATAAAGTATTTCTGCAGAAGGACTTTATACATAATAAATTTGGCTAATTCATGTATTCATAAAAAATGAAATCGTTTGTGATTCGAATTAATTATCATTATTTGAAAATAATAATTAACAACAGATACATTGAATTAAAATACAAGAATAAAACAATTTGCTTTTGGTCGTGGCCTTATTAAAACAAAAAAATAAACCATGACTAAAAAACGGTGAATATGTACTTTTAAATAATCCATAAGATTTGTGACAATCTCGTTTTTAATTTTCTATCATATTGGCACTATCTATGCAGCAGTCTTCAGCGACTGTCTCTGAAAACCTCATGGAGGTTTTTGCCGAAATATTATTATATTCGTTTGAACTAATTTATCATAATAATTTTCAATACTTGACAGAAACAATTATTGAAAACACTTAGCGTTGAGATTATTTGAAATATATATATTTTTAGTTAGGTTACCTATAATTGCACAATATTCTACTAAAAGAGACCATACATATTTTGAATGGCGACCGATTTATTGAATGCCTTTTACAGGATGCAATCCTCAACAGGAGATACATATCGAATAAACAAATTCAAAAAACTCATTAAACCTGAACGCTTCAATGCCGAAGCAAGGGTACATTGAAGAAGACGAATTCCTACCCCCTCCCTTTTATTTATAAAGTTATTTGAAATATTAGTCATTGGAAATTAATCAGTCATCGAAAATCCAAAGGAATATATTAATCACAGACCGGCAGTTATGGAAATTTTATTGCTGTCGAATGAGCCGAAGGTGAATGCTGACATCAATAAAATTCATTTGTTTAAATAATAGCGTACAACGTGAATAGATTATACAACGGTATTGTTTGTTATAAACTCAAAAACAATTTATTATACTATTTACTAATAAAATAAATTATAGTTATTATTCTGGATTATAAATGTCAATAATACATTTATAATTGTCCATATTATACAACAAACAAAACTTGAACAAATTCTATATGGGACAATAATTTAAAATTTGTTAATGAAATGAAATTTGACTGTATTTAGCTCGCCATTTGCTTCATTATCCTCTTTTTCCTGAAGATAATTGTATTTGTAAATATTTCGTTTGTTCAAAAAAATAATTAAATTGTTATCTTGGAAAAGGTCCATGTCTTCGTCTACAAGTCTAGTTCCTGCAGGGATGTTGGTAAATTATTTATTGTATTTGTAGCCTTTCCTTTTCACCACAAAATTATCTAAATTGCTAAATCTAAACATTTTGATTAAGAATTTAACATGTACAATCATTTAACGTGGTTACGAAAATTATTGTACAATTTTTCCATTGATATATATTTAATAATTAAATATTTATGGTACATTTATTTAAGTAACCACGCGATTTCCATTGCAAATATTATAGATTAACCAAAAATATAATTTTTAAAATTGAAAGTTTTTTACAACGAAAAATTTAATTTACCATTCACAAAAAACTCAGTTAAATATGTAAATATATTTAATAATTTTTAATTTATTTTACGATTTTGTATTTACAATAAAATTTACAAAATCAAGAAAATCAATTTCATTGCAAATATTTCTCAAAATTATTTGACAATAATTGTTTGAGCACAAATACAAATTTAAGTTAATAAATACAAGTAAGATTTTGTTAACGTTTTTACAAATAAATATAAATATTTTTACTATGTGATATTTTTTTATTATATTGTCGAATGGATATTTATAGTTAGTCAATAAATTTATAATATCCTCCGAATTATAAATGTACGCAAGTTGAAAGGAAATTAAAAAATAGATATTATTCATGGCGAAAATGATTGGGAGGTTATTACGTATACAAAAAACTTTTAAATTTTAACGTAACTTTTCGAAACGTATTACCCCTTAGATTCTTACCCATAATTTAAGCCGTATATATATAAATATTGAGGTTGAACCATCAAAAACCGTCTTGGAAACTCCCTATATAACTATAGTTCATGTGATTTGTTAATATTGAATTATTTATTTTTTAAATCAATGTGAATCTTAGACAATAACCATTTGTACTTTTAAAATATAATTACTTATTTAAAAAAAGAATTTTTATTTAAAAAAGTCAATGCCTGGGCATTAATTACATTGACACAAATTTTAATAAATTTCTTCAAACAACGGAGAAAATTTGAGGACATATTTTAGTTTAATAATTGATATAATTTAAGTGATTAAAATTTTTATTCATATAATGATTTTAAAATCAAAATTTATTTATTTAAAATTATTGAACATAATAATAAATATTCAAAAAGTATTCCGGAATGGTTTTAAAATTGAAAAAAGCTAATAGATTATAATAACTTAAAAATTGGCTAAAATAGCCGATTATAAATCTCTAATCCGGGCATGGGAAGGTAAACAAAATCTGAATTAAGATGTTTAAAATTTATAAAAAGGTTGATCAAAAACAAGGAAATTTGTATTTTTTATGCAATTTTGAAAGTGAGAGTAATTATTATATAAAAAAACCTTTTAAAATTAACATCCTAAGAAGGATACTTCATCATTGTGAGACAAATAATGTGAATTTATTTACAAAAAATATTTTATATAGAAACAATATTAACCGCAAAAAAGTTGTCGAGCATGAAGCCAACGTTATGAAATCCATTTAAACCAATTAGACTCTACAGATAATAAAAGGAATTATATATTAATTTTGACATCATCTCATCTTATATTTATAATAGAGTAATTCCATATTTAAGGTTGACATTTTAAAAATATATATGAGATTCCTTATCTAGATTCCTCTTTCCCAGAAAATTTCGAAAGTCTTTGAATAATATTCAATAATTCACATTTTATTTTTATTTTTATTAAAATACAGTTAATTAATAAAAAAACCATAGATTTAACAAAATTTTGTATCAATATTTAAGGAGTTAACCATTTACTTTTTTATTACAAAAAATTGGAATAAAATTTCTCTCAATGTATTTTTATACACAGATATATTTTTCTCTCTACTATATTAAAGAATAAACTATCACAAAATTGTGACAAATGAATAAATGAATGTTAACATGATATTTACAGGTAAATAGTTTTAACAACAAATAAATTTATCATTAAATACAAAAATAAACAATTTGGATGACCACAGTTTGTTATACATTCATATTACATAGGTATACGCTGAAGCAGAATATAAAAGTTTTTTTGTAAATTAAATCTATACAGAAGAAGATATTTAAATATGTAAGCTAAGTAATACGATTATATGATTTTACAAAATCGATTGTACACTATAAATTATAAATAATAAACATATCTTTGATTTTAATCAAGAATAAAATATTTTTCACATTGTTTGTAATATGCAATATACGCAATATATTGCTATGGATAATATGGGAGATACACACAAACAAACCAAAAATATTAATAATGTACACAATTTTTTAACAATGAAAAAAAGCGACATGACTTATGGATATGGCCTTGGGAGTGGGTGTAGGCGTGAAACAATTAATTTGAATAAACAAAAATATTAAACAACATAATTTAGACATCATAAGATTACTTTTTATTATACATTTAAAGCCTTTTGATAATAAATTAAAATATTAATCACAATGAATGTGCATTATTTTAACTGTATTAATCCCTTCATGGATATTATTTTCATAAATTTACAATTCTTAATAGAAAGTGATGAAAGATGGATGCTTGCTTGTCTGGGTTCTAGCATCCATTTCAAACTGCTCCCTTTCACATATTTCAATTAATAGGAAATAAAAGAATGAGAAAGTGAGAGAGGAGAGAGACATGAGTTGGGATATAATGGTTGCCTGGAGGAAAACAGTTAATCAGAAAATATAGCAAACTTCCCTCTAAAGATTCAAGCAAGGAAGCTAAACATTTATTTATTCTGCCAGAGAGATTGAGGTTGAAGATTAGAAATAAACATGGCTCGAATGGTCACTGTATTGCTTTAAGAGAGAAGAATATTCATGTATCATTTATATATATAGTTTAAAAATTGGTTTTCGAATTTAGATTGCATGTTATATTTTTTTTGTCAAAACTGCACTCAAACGGGTTTACTGAAAATAATAACTATAATCGTAGTATGATTTATGTCAATTATAGGTAATGAAAAAGCATAATATGTAACGTTTGATAAAAATGCCGTTTATGATCTAGAAAAACGAAACAACATTTTCAAAACAGTTTTTTAATACAAATTTTTACAACTTTTACAATGATTATTGAGGCAATGTATTGAGCATTTGGGGAAATGAATAGTGCTCATCTATCCGAATTTCTGTACTTCTGTCTGAGTCTAATACAACAGTACGTTTTAATAAATTCATGACGAAAAGGTCTACTACAAGCGATGTATAAAATGCATTTACAGGAATAGGATATGTGCAAAAGATTGGTGCAAACTTTGAGTAAACTCAACTTCTGTGCGAATTGATCCTGCTCAAGATGTTGTTCAAACAGAGTAATATACAGAAGAAGAAACTGTTGCGGCAGATGAGTGAAGGCTTGGAACAGCGGCAGACTGAAACGGAGGATTTCATTGTCCGAGTTAACGAACATTTGTTGATCTGGTTCTGGCGAGTGGACGGAAATTTCCAGACCAATTTCCGGCATATTAATGCAGGCTTCAGCCTCTTCAGCCCGATGAAGTTGCTGCATCCGTCGTTGGTCCAGTCGATTCTTGACGTAGTGTACAAAAAGAACACCACCCAGGAACACCATGACAACACATGGGATTATGTTGTTGATGTGGAAGTCAACAATACGCCAAGTGTTGAAAAAGAATTGCCACTCCATAAGCACGAGACACTGGGTTTGGGGATACATGCCCATCATCCAAACAAAATGAAAGTATGACACGATTGCAATGACCACAAGGACACCAACTATGCAGGCATACTTGCAGTTACAGACTGTCTGAGAGTCACGCACCAGCTTTCGAAACTGGAGAATAGTGTAGCTAAAAGGGAACCAGGAGGACAAGAAGTTGCCACAAAATATGAAATATGTACTGAGTGGACAAGCAAGTAGAGGTACCCCTTTCCAGCTGGTGAAGTATTCTATCGGACGTATGGAGTTAAGAATGAGAAGTAGCATATCAGAGATCGCCAAACAAGGCAGGAATATGTTGGCATTAGCTCGGAGATGCGGTCGAGCATAAAACAAGTAGAGTTCAAGAAGATTGGTCACGAATCCGAAGGGGATTATGACCGCTTGGAAAATCATTGATGAAGTGTCTGTGTCGTTCTGGCCGGCAGAGGAAGCCTGAACTCCAGTTTGAGTTATATTTTCATGTGATATACTTTCAGGAAGCAATAGTGACTGATTCATTTTGATTCAGTTGCAAACTGTCTGAAGTAGGAAAACAATTTTCGATGATACATTATGGGAAAAAATGTTTAATCCTAAAAGGGCGTGTTCAGATGCGATATATGGGAAGTTAAATACTTTTTACATTCAAGAATAATCCTGTTGTATACTAATGTATAATACTATAGTAATATTTAGTAATAATAGATATAATATTAATCTTAGAAAAATGTAACATTTTGAAATATTCTTAATTAAGAATATTCTCTAAATCGTAGATTGTTTTTTAAATTAAACGGTTTGTAATAAAACTTAGTTTCGCTTTTTATTGGGAGTTTACTAAGCCATTATTTAGAATTACTTTTGTCTAATAATTGATATAATGTTGCTCACTTTCCTTTTCAACAATGAGCATTAATAATAATATTATACAATAAAAATTTATTACATTCTAGTTGAATAAATTCGTTGCAACACACGCCTTCTTAATTATATAAATATATATATTCATGAATATAAATATAAATATAGAGTTAGCCACAAGAAAATAATAATAGATATGGATTTTGATATAAAAATGATAATTTTAGAAAGGGTTGATTTAGTTTATTATTTTTGATATTTGGTTTAAATTAAAAGTAAAATAATAAAAACACCCCAATAATTGCTAAGTATTAAGAAGTAACCAAACAATTAATTAATATTTTTAGTTATGCCAAATTAGAAAGAGAGTGAGAACCAGAGAAAACGGCGGATGTAAACAAATATTTTTAAATGACAGAAACTGCACTGAGGCACTCCACCTACAACGCACAACCCCATTCTATGCTGCCACTCTTGTTGTGCTCAACCTCTTCATCACACTTAGATATACGATGGAACAAGCTCAGTTGACAGTATTGTTGTTCCAGAAATCCACCAAGGCAGGTTTCCTGTCCTTGTCACTTCACGGATCCATAATCCGTGAGCCCCATAAAACAAGGAGACTGAATTGGGCTAACTAGTTTATCAATTATCTTTATTGATTGTTTCAACAGTGTTGGTTATTCTTTTGAAGCTAACAACTTTCTTTGAATTTTGATAAAAACTCAATGTTTATATTAAAAGTTAATTTCTGTTTATATGGCGTTGGATGATTTTGTCAACTAGATTATTACCCGATGTTGAGAGATATAGAACCTTTCCCATAAAATAATACATATTCAATTTTATTTAATCAGTTTAATTAAATGAATTGTTCAATTAGTTTTTATCAACATGACTTGTTAAACTTAATTAAATTTATAAATATTTGTAAATAAATTTGATTAATAAAAATATAAATGCTTATAAAAATAAAACATCAATGAAGATCACAAAAATTTGAGACTGATTAAAAAATTTATTTCAAAATTGAACGACACATTTTCTGAATTTAATTGTTTGTATTTTTAAAATTCTAAAATGTCAGTTTTAAGAACTCTATGTTTAAGAATTCAAAGATAATTCTAAATAATTATTGTAAATTAATCGTATATGTTAATAACGTTTTAAGGGACAAAATACATTACATTCTATTCTTATATAATGACGTCTAATTTAGATGTATTCCACTTTTTTCTATCCGCAACCAAATATAACACAAGTAAATTCTTTTGTCAAATATCTGTGACAATTTCTGTAAAAATGTTGTAACCTAACCACCAGAAAAAAACAGTCAGACGAAGATGGCGCTTGTTTGATAAGTCTGTCATTCTTCGAAACAGATGAAAGCGCATGTTCCCTTCGAAAATTGTAATTTATTTAATCATGAATCAAACCCTTGTGCCGATAATAATTTTGACTGATATTCAATTTATATTTTAATTATTTGTGTCTAGCAACGAGAAAAATATGAAATATTACTGAATCTTCATATATAACTTTTTGTAATTACATACTTTGAAAAAAGATAAAATATATTTAGATCCGTAACCAGGTGCGACAATGCAACGCAAATTTTCAGGTATGAAAAAATCACTCCCATACTGAAATTTTATACTACACCCCGGCCCCTAAATAATTCAATGATTATTGCCAGACAAATGCTATAACAATTATAATAATTGTTATTAATTTCTCAATACCTACGCGATTAAATTTTAATAATATAATATTAACAAATGAATTATATTTTATTTCAAATATTCAGTGCAACAAAAATAGATTCAGGTTAACATTGCAGATATTCATAGTAAGATCATTTACGGTCAAAAATGCAAAGAATCGTTTCTTAAAGGTCGGACAAAAGCACCAACATTTTAATTCACATTTATGAGTATTGAGAACCAAACATCTCATGCTCAAAAAAATTTTACATTTGGTTCAAGCCACCTATTTGACGGTTTTTATATATTATATTGTATGATGTTGTCCTCAGGATATGTTGTACTCACTATACTCTCGCCACAGATGGTGCTGCCTCTACTCTCGCCACAGATGGTGCTGCCTCTACTCTCGCCACAGATGGTGCTGCCTCTACTCTCGCCACAGATGGTGCTGCCTCTACTCTCGCCACAGATGGTG
>JAUZNC010028215.1:1645-12712 GCA_034780395.1 Vannuccia rotundouncinata | reverse complement strand
TACTCTCGCCACAGATGGTGCTGCCTCTACTCTCGCCACAGATGGTGCTGCCTCTACTCTCGCCACAGATGGTGCTGGCTCTACTCTCGCCACAGATGGTGCTGGCTCTACTCTCGATAAAGATCCATTTTATCCAAATATTAATGATGAACATTTGAATTCAAAATATTTTTATTTTAGGTGTTAATAAAATTAAAGCGTAACGTTTATATTCCTCTTGGTCTATTAATTATCAGTCCTCATATGTGCATACATTTGTGCATACGATGTCTGTTACAAAAAACTTAACTTATTTATTTTATCACTTTGTAAATATGTTGTGGCTAATTAATGTTGTGCCTGACTAATTAATATCATGTACTCTACTTACTCTATACGTTACACTCTATTCTATAATATCTAAGCCCCTAAACAATTGTTTGTACCGGCTCTTTTTCAAACCCTGCTTTGGGGTTAATATTTATCTTGTTTAGAACAACTTTGGAGTGTTATAAATTTAGTTAGAGTTGATTACAAAAAATCGAATACGAGTAAGTATTTGTTAATAGTAATTAAAAATGAATCATTCCATAGTTAAGTTATTGTTAGAATAAAATATTTCATTGAAACATTGAGCAGTGAAATTTCGCCTTTTGTAATTTTAAAATGCACATACATTTATATTTTCATATTGCATCTGATCTGCTAAAATGATTAGATATAGCGTTCAGTTTAATGTGTTTTAATTTGGTTCAGATCTCAATCTTCATATGCCCTTTAACGAATATTTATTTTCCTATACCCTTTCTGCAATAACACATTAAACCTAAATAAAAACGAAGAAATTCATGGAGAAAATCCACAAAATTGTGGCGTTTGTTTTCTACATTTATTTAAGCAGAAACGAATGTCGGGACGGGTGTTTGTTTGTTATAACTCCAGGAAAAATAGTCCAACTTGAGTATAGGAACTTCATGGAATACACAACAACACGATAATCGATTTTGTTTAAGACTATACTTACTATATGCTGCTTTTAGTTTTAACCACTAGTGCATAAAATATAGCTCGTCATACTTGGCAAATACTGATTTTGAAATACACCCACAGACTAAGCTTGTCTGTGTATATTTATAATATATTATAACAAGGACAAGCTAAAGCTAAACTAACGACAAATTGAAAAAAAAGAGATCCACGGAAAGAGAACGAGAGAAAAGAAGTACTTTCAATTAAATTTATTTTGGAGATATACTTTATATTCTATGTTTTTATGATTAGATTGTGAAATGAAATTAAACTATTGGATCTTAAAATATTGTAATTTAATATCAAGTCTTTGAATAAATTTTAGAATAAACGACAAAACACCCAACTAATGTTACTTTAATTTTAATTTTAAAGATATATATATATATATAATTTATAATAGCTTAGTTTATTTTAAATATCAAATGAACAAATTACAATTTAGTGGATAGCAAGAATTTTTTCAAATATCAAATTGCCTTTTTCATGTTACATGTTGTTAATTTATTAATTGGAGAGATAAAACATAAAACATTTAATAATATAATTTTTCAAATACCCAACGGTGACTAAAAAATGTTTTTCTTTCTATCGATGATTATGTATCTAAAGTTTTTATTAAAAAAAATAATATCTATAAGTTGCGCTTTTAAACATATAGAAATTTAGAAGCAATCATTTTTGAAAATGTGAAAATTAATGTCGACTACACCACATGTTTTTTTTATAAATAGAAATTATAGTTTTGCTTTTATCCATTTTCCAAATAAATAATACAAATTTTCAAATTTTATTTCTAAAGAAATATTTAACATTTATTACTCATTATAATATTTAACAATATAGAATTAACAAAATAACAACTTTATATTTAGTATATATATTAATCTTGTTCTGATTTGATCTTATAAATTTCATTATGATCTATTAAAACGTGGTAAAAATTAATTATAAAAATGGTACCAAAATACGATACGTTTATTCAACCGTAAATCTTTATAAAAATTAAAATGCGAGGAACGGATTTGTCAATATCTTTAAAACAGTCAAAATATCGTTAAAAATTAGTACTTCGGTAATGAAAAATCAATACGATAATTTTCACAATTTAGATTGTCTATCAGGATTAATTTTTATGAGTTTGTGATTAATTGAGCTGTTTTACTGACAGTATTTTAAAATTTAGATTTTATTTTTTAGTTATATATTTTGTATTTATTATAGCTTTTAAAGGTTTTGAATTAATAAAATAATAAAGCTTATTAGTATTGATTATTCATACATACATTTTCATATATGGGTCTCAATCTCATATATAAATATATAACTACAGTTTTTTTTTAGTTATTTCTTATTATAGTGTATTTCGAATTATAAAATCATTTGACTTCGGATTAAGCGGATTCCTCTGTATAATTAAATAATTGCAATTTATCAATAAATAGTAACTTTGAATTTTTTAGATAAATGAAACACAATTTATTATTATAATAAGTCGTATTAAAAAAAAATTTTTTTTAACTTGTTTGCCGACTTTTAATTTTTCTCAGCCATTGCCTTCGGAGTTGATTTTTACTATAATTTACTATCTTCTGTGCTATTAAATACATTATAGCAAATAATTTTTTTAATATTTGTTTATCTGGACACCCAAGTTTTCAAATTTCCATGAAAGTCTTGTTAGCCGAAGCTAAATAATGATTTTTAATTGAATCTGTCCATATTTAATGTTTCATGTTTTAAGTTAATTAGTTTCAGGTATTTTTTATTCAAGTCTAAAAAATTTATGTTTCGAAAGAATAATTAATACAGCGTTATAATTTAGAAAGATTGTATTTAATATGTAAAATTTGTAATAATTCAGAAAAACGATTGAAATTTATAAATACTGTTTCACAAAATATAATGATTCAAATTTAGAAATACAGATAGTTAGCTAATATTAATTTCAAAAAAAGGAGCTAATTATTTCACTGAGACAACATTTTTGGAAATAATTTCGCAAATCCATCTTATTATTCATACCTGATTACAAGATATTTTGCATTACTCTTTGTAAAATTATAAAATCTCAAATTACAATGAAGATGATTATCATCATAACCCGTCTTTATTAAATGTGTTAAATAATTATTTTATAATTTTTTGTTATGACTGCAAACAATAATTTACAAGTAGTAAGCAAGGCATTAAAACTCATTTTGTGAATTAAAAAGCGTAAATTATCAATTGTAAATTAAAAAGTATTTCTGTCATATAATGGATCCTAAAATCATTTGTTTTCTTTTTTAGAGTAGATGGAGTATATGGAGAAATTCGTTGATTACAACAAGGTTTCTCAGCTAAGATTGAAGTAAGTATAGTTCCTATATATAAACTATAAAAAAATATATTTTATAGTAAAACCTAATAAATACAAATATAAATACAACTATAAATTCATTTTGATAAAACTGCTCAATATACGCGCAAACTATGATAATTGAGTAAATGTAAAATGTGTTTCTGCACTATTTGTAGTGAGTATATATCAAAAATGTGAAAAGATTTATCATTCATTAAAAAATCTAATATAAAACTCCCAATATAATTATAATTAATCTTATTTTAACATTGAATATGTAGGTATACCTTGAGTTAGTAATTTTTTTTAATAATGTTTTTGTATTAACTGAATATATCGAAATACATTTATTCACTTGTGTAAATCTTATTTATTGCTGAATGTATATAAGGTGTCTGGATAAAAATTTATGAAATTATTAAATTAAATTGGTTAAATAATTATAAAATAATTTTTCAATGAAAATTAATTTTGAAACAAATGATTTGCCAGAACGGAAATATTTAAAATGTGATAAATAAATTGTTGAAATAACCAGTGATTAGCTTAAATAAATATTATACCCACATGTAAAGATATTGTAGCTTTGAATTTTTTAAAAGAAATGCGATAGATTTTGTTATGTAGAAAATATATTTATTGAATACTGTAATTAAAAAGGTCTTAATATGATTTTTATGATTACATTCTCTCTCCTACTATATTTCTCCTAATATTTCTCTCTCCTAAGAAAATTGTACTTTCAATTTAAAATGTAAGGTTAAATGTATTTAATAATTTAATATATATATATTGGACAATTCCTAAGATATTGGAACATAGAAGGAATACTATCTCCTTATTAATCATTTAAATAAATTCTAACTTCATTGAAACTCATTTTTATGGAGTAGCAAATTTTCTGTTTATTTATTGACTGAATGAAAACATATTGCGACTTTATTTCTATCAATAAAAAAAGAAATACTTTTCACACTTACAGTTTTTGTCTAATCAAGATATAATAGAAAAAAAACACTAAACTGTTCAGAAACAAATAAGGATGAATATTTCCACGGGCTAGTCGGGGAATTAAGTTTCACTAAATGGAGTAACTTAATCAGATTTTTTGTCGTTTTAAACTCTCCATGAGTTTAGGTTTTGTTTATGCAGCCTCATATTTAAGAATATTTACCCGAAAAGGGTTAAGCAAATATTGTTATTTATTTTTAACTAATAGATCGATTCTTCTTTTTATCGTAAACTTAGGGAGAAAGCATAATTTTCTCTAAAAATATAATAGCTATATGTTTGATTAAATACAAGCAAATTACATTATGTATTGATAAATAATTTAGACTTACCTCAAATTAAAAAGTGGGGGGTGTATCTGTGGCAGGTTTATTTCTAGTCGTGTCGTTAAATACTGACATTGTCTCATTAATACATATTATAAAGGAAGGGAAAATACAACATGGGATTTGGAGTTTTACAATACGTGTAGAATAACTACCAATCATAAAATAGTATTGATTTAAAGCTGTTGCACTTGTCAGTCAGTAAAAAGCGATATTTTGATCAAAAAAATATTTGAGCTTTTTTAGTCTATCCAGATCAAAAGATTATAAATTATTTCAAAACTATATTTTAATAAATGTTTAAGTGGATGTCTAATCTATTTATGAAATTTGCATACAAAAATTGTATTATTAATTATTACTGTGTATAATAGTAAAAATATCGCATTAAATTATAATTCAATTATAGATGTATCAAAGTTATATAGAATTTATATACTACACTGATAACGGGAGTTTTGAAATAAATGATTTCTTTTAATGAATCATTATTTTATTATCTCCCTCTAAAATTTTTCTATATATTATATGTATAAGAACCACGAAACAATTTTCAATATTGCCGAACTTGAAGTTTCTATTAAAGAAATACAAGATTCATTAATCATGCTAATTGAAAAATTATGTTTTTAATTAAATACAAAATGGGTTTTAATTGGACAGAGTTAAAGGTATTACGAAAATGTATACATTACCCTCCATTCCATATATAATAAACGTTTATAAGTTAATAAAAAAGCCTTCTTTTCATTTTCCTCATTCATAAACGCCGAAACGACTGTTAATTAAGAACCTCTTAATTCATTTTGAATTAAATTTTTAAAAAAAATATTGAACTTTTAACGATAAATTATTATATAGAGAGAGATTTTTTATTTTACATTGTATACAAAACTGTTGTTTATATATATCCAAATATCAATTCAGAAATATATGCCATGTTACCTCGATTAACTCCATATTATACGCAAATAAAGTAGATCTCGATTAATAATTGGACAATTATTCCATTATATTGATTTTATATATTGTGCTACATACAATATAGTGTTATTAGTTTTTTAGTGTAATTCATTGTCCACTTTATATTACATTGGTCAAACCCTCTTAAACACGAAGCTAATTACCGTATATAACTGAAATGCATGAATTAATTGTTATTGATTATATAGGGCTGACGTGGAAAAGATGTCATTTTTAAAAAATATGGTTCGTTTTCCTCCGCGGACGCTTATTACAATTATATAACTGTGGTCAGTTTTCCTGTCTAGATAACAAATATTTATAGGTCAAATGTGATATTATAGTTATAATTATGCTGTATATAGCTGGTGAACCCTCGAATTTTTGTCTTCATAAAATTGTTTTGTTTTAATTAAATTGTAGATTTGTTTGAAATTCAGAATACAAAAACAAAATGATATATATTTATTGTTGTAGAAAAATATTGCAGCCAAAGTATACTTAAATCCGGAATAAAAGCAATAGAGCAATTCAGGAATAATAGCGTGATATGTTATATGGAATATGTAAGTCAAAGATAAAGCAAAATTATATTTAGATATGTTTTGAAAATATGATATATCGAGTAAGTAATAATATTTGATGATTCTTATAATAATTTATTAATTTTATAAGTAGTTTTTTTTAAATCGGTAAGACTAGATTTTCTTTTTAATTTTTTTTTCAATTGTTAATTAAGACATTGTAACAATTTTTTAATAAAAATAATTCGGTCAACCATGATGACTAAACAAAATGGATTATAAAAGATTTTCACTCAGTATATTTCTTTGGAATGAAAACAAAACATATTTATACTTATTCCACATTAACGAACCGAACGACATTAGTGATCAAGTAGACCACGTTGGTTAGTTTAATAATTTGGTTATCTGGACGAAATATTGTATTAAATAAATTTCATTTACAAATTAGTAAATTCAGTATTCCGCTAAATACCTACTTAATATTAACAAATTAATTAATGACGTTATACAGGGTGAGCCATACACAAGCGATAATAACACAAACTATTTTAGCGATAATAACACAAATTATTATTTTGAAACAGATAAATTTACAAACAATTACATCCGGCAAGGCTAAATCGTTTTCCATCTAAATTTATGCACTCCCAAAGTCTGTCAACTACGCTTGTGCAAACATTCGAACAAAGTTCATTAATGCGATTGTTGCGAACTTAACGTTGAGGGTTTGTTTCAATTCGACTATGGTCCGTGGCTTCTCAGCATATACGCTGTAATTCCTACGGGTTCATTTTAAGGTTCAAATAAGGTTCATACGTGCTGCTATATGTGAACCTTTAAGGTTCACTAAAGGTTCACCTGCAAGAAATTTGGTTCATATGCAAGGGTTCAGGTGCATAAAAAATGGTTCCGATGTCACAAAAAGGGTTTATATGTTTGCCCCTATATGTGAACTTTTGTTGAACCTTATGGTTCAGATACAGCAAAAATGGTTCATATGCGTAAAATTTGGTTCATATGCAAGGGTTACGGTTACGGTTCTCACATGTTACGGTTCTCAAAACTTATACAATCAATACAGCTTAATTATAATGCCACTATAGCTATCATTTTGAATCATAAAAATCCACAAGAATAAGAATATTCAAATAATAAATGTCTTTTATATTGATTAATAGTTATCAAAAAGATAAAAATAGAATTTTTTTAAATTAAAAAATACAAAATTCAATAAACTATCAATATAGAAAAAAATTACAAAAATGAAGTGTTTTGTAATATTATAATACTAACTTTATCAATATGTTGGAATGTGTAAGAAGATAACTAATACAGTTACGTTCATATTTTGTTTCATAAGTATTTAATAATTTGTTTGTAAGTCAGTATAATCTATAGAAAATATAAAATTCTTATATATAAGTACTCAAGTCATAAAACTTTCCTGCAATATCTTTCATGACCACCACCAAAAGAAAAATTCGGAGGCGTCAAGTCAGGAAATCGAGTAGGCCATTCAATTCAATAGCGTCGTCCAATCCACCGACCCGCAAAGTTAGTGTCCAATCATTCACGGTCCATAATGTGGTGCAGCACCATTTTGTTGGAAGTAGCAGACTTCACCTGGAACTCTGGGCTAGAAATCTTGCTGCAGCATTTGAAAATACCGTTCTGAATTGACTGTCCATTAAGAATACAGGACCGATGATGCCAGTAAGGGATATGGCAGCTAAAAAGTGTCACCTAGTATAAGTTTACTTCACTTTTTATAACAAACACAGTTGTGAGGATTGATATGGCCATTCAGCTTGTAAGAAGCTTCATCTGACCACCATATGCGATCAACAATCCTTCTGTCTGAATCTCCATCTTGTACCAGTCACGGGAGTGCATCGATTTAAATGGCGAACAATTTTGTTCCTTACATTTTTAATAATTTTTTTTATAAATTTATTTGTTTGAAATACTCTTCTTTTTCCAAAAAATTAGCTTGTGTTATTATCGCTTGTGAAACTTATTATTTTTTTATTCATGCTTTTAAAACGAACAAATTAAAAAATCGGTCGGAACTTATGGCTTTAACATTAATATTAACAAATAGTTTTAATTTTAGTCTCCATTCTCTTCATTATAAAATTTATTTTAGGAATGTATAAATGTTTACAATATTCTTGTTTTTAAAAATATTGAGTGTTATTGATGGAAAAAATATCCAAAAATATATTAAATAATGCATTGAATGACGTTCCTTATCGTGATATAAATGGACTAAATATGTAAAAATATAATTCTTTAATTAAAAAAAAGAGATTAATGTCAATATTTATAGTATTTACCAATTGTGGCTATCCACAGAAATCTGAAACAAAACAAATTAACTGGAATATATTTTCAGTTAGTTATCAAAAACCCTTGTGATCCGTTTAAATAATCACAGATGGTTAACTGTAAGAGCTACTGAATTTAAATCGGAAGTTCACACAATCGGTCATTCCATTCTTTCGTTTCCATCATAAAAGCTTAAAGCTAGAGATTGATGTATGTGCTGCATTCCTTTCATGCAAAGTTTCAGTTGATAACACAGCACTATAAAATTAGATGGGTGACGAAATAAGTTTTAAACAGCTGAAGTAGTGATAAATTCAGTGTGACAGAGTCTACAGAACATGAAATAAAATTGTGCCTAGAATCTTAAGAAGATATCTGATGGGATAACTTTTGTTAAATAAACCTATGCTTAAATGATATTTTAATCAAAAGGACCCTCGCAGCTTGAAACCCGCTGAAAATTGTAATCCATGTAGTAATAAGCGACTATTTAGTCAGAAATATTAGAATTTAAATAAACAATAAAATTGACAAATTTTATTTTATTAAAAAAATCATTATACTTCAATTTTTATTTAGTTAATTATAAAATTCAAGACAAAACAAACTTTCATAACCTACTTCATAAGTATATTTAAAAATTTATTACAGTATATTAAAAAAAATATTTACAAAATTAGAAAAGTAAATAAATATACGCATTGAATAAATTAGGCAAATACCTTCTCATAATAAAATAACGGTCTACAGCGAGAGCATCTCATAATGAAAGAACGGTTTTCTAGTATAATCAAATCAAAGACTCACGACATTGGTAGTGCTGCATAAGAATATGGAGGCGTGTTTTAGAAGTTCATTGGCTGTGTGATGTTAATGTTCCCTTTGAACAGATTTAAACAAATAATATAGACCTTTGAAGTCGCTGTTAAAATCAGATTAATGCATTAATATTTCATGTTTGTTCCGGTGGGTGAATCAGTATAAAATATTAATTAGAACAATTAAAATAATTTAAAAGTTTGAAATAAAATAAAATAATGTTAAAAATATTAATGGTGAAAGTTCAACGCACCCAAACAGGAAAGATTACATCATGGTGCAGCAAATAGAATATCGCATTTAAGAGGAAGGTAATTTAAGTTTTCTTTAAAACATTTGTCCAACAGAATTACCTAAATGACATAAGTAATGTGCAGAAGCCAATATTATGGATTCACCATTTGTGTACCATTAATTCAACCTTTTGTGTACCAAAATTGAACCATTTGTGAACCATAAATTAAATATGATGAATAAATCATGTTAGAGTAAAAAGCGCTGCGTTTTGAGCAATCAATAAGAGCAAAAACAATATCTTGTACGAAAAACAATTACGACCGTACGATAAACGCCTACATATAATTGTTATCAACTAAATGAGAATAAAAATAAATAGCAATAACTTTTACAATAACATTTACAAATAAATCTCTTATTTTATGATGCACACATTACTGAAATAAGCTCTATCAAATACTGGAATGAAACGAAAACAAGAAAAAATAGTATAGGAAAAAAGACAAGCATTTATGTCTAAAAGAATTCAAAGTAAAATTAAATATTAAAATATTATACAATCAACAGTAAACTTAAAAAAGGTAAATTATTGATATTTTTTAGTATAAATTTTAAATGTGTTCAATAATACCAGAGCTGTTCTGTTATGGAAGAAAAAAGAATCGAAATAAGTAGAAAATAGAAAATTCAATAAATATGTATTTCGAGTAGAATTATTGCTGGTATTACCAACAAGGAGTAAACTTTGAAAAAAATATAAAATCACAGAATAGTATATGTAAATTAAGTATTCCCTAATGATTCCTATTCAATAACTTTGACTTCAAAGAGCAAAGCCACAACGAGAAAAATGACATAATAGAGAACAAGACAGATTCCATAGATCCTCGTGACACGAAAACGGGAGAGTGTCAAGACGATTAACGAGAGGAGGATACTTCCACCCAAGAAGCCAACCAGAATGAAATCTATGTTTGTCCGTACAATCTATCAAAATAGAAAGAAAAGTAAAATTTTTAAACAAAAAGAGAATATAAAAATATGGCAAGCACAAACAACTGAGTGTTAGAGAGGGAAAGAGAGAGTAAAAAGTGTGTTGAAAGAAGAGAGGGAAAGAGAGAGTAAAAAGTGTGTAGAAAGAAGAGAGGGAGTAAATAAAGTTGAGAGAAGAGAGAGAGTAAATAGTGTTGAGAGAAGACAGAGAGTAAATAGTGTTGAGAGAAGACAGAGAGTAAATAGTGTTGATAGAAGACAGAGAGTAAATAGCGTAGATAGAAGAGAGAGAGAGCAAATAGTGTTTATAGAAGAGAGAGAGAGAGTAAATAGTGTTGAGAGAAAAGAGAGAGTAAATAGTGTTGAGAGAAGAGAGAGAGTAAATAGTGTTGATTGAAGAGAGAGAGAGAGAGAGTAAATAGTATTGATAGAAGAGAGAGAGAGTAAATAGTGTTGAGAGAAGAGAGAGAGTAAATAGTGTTGAGAGAATAGAGAGAGAGTAAATAGTGTT
>JAUZNC010028204.1:0-16457 GCA_034780395.1 Vannuccia rotundouncinata | reverse complement strand
AACAAAAATACAACTACGCAGAAGTTTTGTAATCAATATTTAATTATACAATATAAAATTTCAAGAAAACAACGATCCTGATTTCAATAATAAAAAAGGTTTACAACAGTTTTTCGCACAGAAATTTCTAACTTTTAATGCTCAAATGAGCATAAAGAATTCGAAAAACTGACGCAAGATTTGAAAGAATTTGCAAAATTATGGACAAATATGGACACTATTTGTAGATAAATTATGGACACTATATTTGTACACTAGATTTGGATACTTAATCTAAATAAATTATTATTACTGTTAAAATGTAATTCAATAAACGAACTTAATTACGCACCATAAGTATAAGTATATCTTCAGAAAACAAAAAATCTATTTCGTTTTATAAAAATCAATAAACCTATCATAAATGACAGTATTATAAATCGCATGATTAACGCTGAAGGATACAATTATAAGTACATTTATTATATTACTGGTAATCAATATGAAATTGGGAAATAAAGCAAATGTTTGATTTTTGCTTCATTTATTCAAAAATTCAAGTAATCGAATATACCAAAAAAACTGTCAGGCATTAATTAGATATGAATAATTTGTTGAACAGGGATCTTTAGGTATTTTTTCTTCAAAGGAGTGTATAGAAAGTGGTTTATAGAAAGGGCACTATAATTGGGGTGTTTAATTACGTAAAGTTTCAATAAGAAACATCTTTTTATCTTTTGTAAATCCCATTTATCAATTACAGTAACACATTTAAATCTGTAAAATCATTCAAGCAAAAATCGATATAGTGAACTGAGTAATTTATATTGTTGATATGCATGTCTTGGTATAAAAACGCGTATAAAATAATTATTTGTTTTGGATAAAAACGCACTTAATTTTGAAACACTCTATATTAAAATTATATAAACTTATATTTTACGATAAACAACTTCATAAATTTCATTTTACATCTTTATAATACAGAATTGATAATAAGATGATGTTTCACCAAACTGTGGCAATTATAGTTTCTAGAACTGAAAAAAGTTGTTCTTGAATAATCTTCATTCCTTCATTAATCAGACAATAAACGCAGCGATCAACGTTTTCCCAAAAAGAATTGATATACGAAAATGTAGAAACGAGAAAACCAGAGACCAATTATTAGGATGTGAATTTTATCAATATTGATGAAAGTTTCAAGAATAAACAGTTTAATCTTGCAACAATATAGACACAATCCATAATTAATAAAATACATGTGTAGTATAATATTTCAGTTGGTTCATTAAATATTAACAAAATTCAATTTTAAAGATATGATTTAAAATGCAAGCTGATAAAATACTTTTTTTACTCGCGTTGTCCAACGACGACGTAAAATGGCGTCGATTTCTTACACAAAGTATTTATTTTAGTCACAGTAATACTGGAGGTGTTATAACAATCATTTTTTATCATTCATCAAAGTGCTAATTATTGATCTGCTGTCTACATTCAACTCACTGTATATTCGGTTTTTGTGAGCGTGTGTAAGTGTATTAACTTTAATACCATTTTAAAAATAACTCAATGACTCACTCCTGAGGTCGTCCAGCCCTCTCACATTTCCATTTTCGGTTTTGGGGACGTGCATAGTGGTATTTGTTTTTAAATCTGTTATTGTCACTGTTCGTCTCCTGACTAGGTTGTTACTAGCAGGATATGATGTTTGTTTTATTTTTCAATAAAGGCTGAAGCCAAGGAAAAAACTTGAATCTTCTAACACAAAAATATTATTAAGAAAGTAGTCTCTGACTGCGTCTCCGACAACGTACTCTACTCATCTACGCGTTGCTTCATCTCGGAAACTTACTTCATATTCATTTTCATAAAATCACAAAATAGCTCTCAATTCTCACATAATCTTTAAAAAATTATACTGCTAACAAACCTACGAATAATTATTTTATTATTAACGCTCTTAATAGCCCTATGCAATATTGAAATAGCCAAATTAATCAATAAATAATTATACTATTATCAAATAATTTGATAGTAGTAACCCTAACCTACGAGTAGTTATTATATTAATAACGCTCATAATAACCCTATCAATATTCAAATACCCAGAAAATTACTTTTGACTACATTATATAGTGTCCTTTCAATCCTTTCAAACAAAAATCCGTCAATATAATACAAGTTAAGTTAATACAAGCCATCAAACAAATTACGAGTCAAACCATAGTCAAATCAGAACCTCACATCTTAAATAACGATAATGCTTAATCGAGATTAATCTATCCAAGTCAATTTGATACTAATAATTACCTCAATGCGACAATGATCAAATCAAAACTTACCTTAAAAAAGAAATTAATGAAACCATCACTATAAATCAAGATAAAGTCTTAGCAATACTTAATAAATATTTAGTGGTGAGCAAATCGCCAGTACCTCATGATGTTAGTCCCCTCATTATCAAAAGCTGTATTTTTGCTAAACTTGCTTTTATTATTTATAAATTCCAATTTTCAATAAACTTAAACATCCTTCATTATTATACCTCATGAAGATCGTCAAAGATGAATTAAGCAAAATAATTACCCAGTCAGTGAAGACAATGACTTGCGACCTATTGCTCCCACCTCTATTTCTGTAAATTCATGCAAATATGTTTTTAGTTACTAATTAAACGAAGACTACGATAATACCACCCTAAACCACGATTATTTTTCCACAAATATGATTTACACAATATAA
The DNA here is from genome assembly GCA_034780395.1 of Vannuccia rotundouncinata. Taxonomy (NCBI): domain Eukaryota; kingdom Metazoa; phylum Platyhelminthes; order Proseriata; family Coelogynoporidae; genus Vannuccia; species Vannuccia rotundouncinata. Next base: position 13,730 of record JAUZNC010028204.1, on the reverse strand, counting down.
AACACTTTCATTGGAACTCTTGAATCTTCATATAGATTATAAAATATTTTAATTCTCAAAGGTTAATAACTTATTGTATTACACAGTACTTAATATATTATACAATAAAAATATTATAAATGTAATCAATATAATCAATATAATATTAAACATATAATATGTTTATATATCTTACATATTAAATTGTACATTTATTGTGAAATTCTCATAATGAATAATAACACATTCTAAAATTTTCAAAGAGTACTAAATTATAGTAATTACATGTAGTATTTTTTCATTGAAAATATACAATTGTTGATCTATATGAATTTTTTTGTCGAAAAAAATCGACCTTTTGGCTAAATTAACACTAAAGGCGTAGTGGAGCGTCTTGGTATTCGTCTTAGTACTGCAAAAATTTACTGCAATTCGTATATTAATGTAGCAGAAGTTCAGATTATACTATTTCAATCTTTCTTCATGTTACACTTATAGTCACCACAATGATAAGGCTAAAACTATACACTAAACTTCTTTTCGTCGATTTCTCTAAATGCGATCATTATTCCTCATCTTCTCATTCCTGAGTTAACTATACTTGGTGACCTCCTCTGCAATAGAGGCCAATTTGATAAAACAGAAACAAAAGGATCATCCTCCATCAGCACAAACACTGGAGCACCACAAGAGTGTGTCTTGCCACCACTATTGTTCATTATTGTTGTTTTGGGTCTAATCTCAAAGGACAAGGACGAAAAAGAATACATTGAATCCACTGAAAAACTGTGGTGCAATCTTAATTAGTTAAAAATTAACACAAACAACACTATGGAAGTCGTCACTGACTTCAGGAAAAAATAAAAATACGTATAACCCAATCATAATCAATAACACTCCTGTTGAAACTATAAGTAACTCATTTGTACAGATTCCTTGGAAATATCCTAGACAATACATTTAATATTATGAAGAAAGTCAAGAAGATTGTGTTTTGCCACAGATATATGTGAAGTAATTTAATGTTAATCATACTAAAACTTTTACAATTTAACTATAGCCAGTATTATCCATTATACTATTCATAATTGGCTGGATCTGTCTGCGTATACTACAAGCCAGCAAGCTCATCCCTCTGACTAAATCTACAACTTTCAATCATCACTTTAATACGGTTTCTATCAAAAAAAGGCGGATCATCAACTACTCTTCTTATCTATTACATTCACAATTACAATTACTTCTCAGCTGAAAGCGCTTCTCTGTACCACGCATGCTGTGTAGTCTAACAAAAGTACCTAATTCATTTATTACTAACAATATAAATAAATAATTGAATGATAGTTTGATTCTCTTTTATGTTATTCCAGTTAATTGATGTCAATTTACTGTAAATTCCAATTTTATGGCCAATAAAAAATATATTCTATTCTAGTTTATTCTATTCTACAATTTTAAAATCGAACAGGTAGTAGAGTATTTTACATGTAACGCTTTCATTATATCTATAGTGAGTAGCAACAATTTCTTCTCTATAGTTAATATTAACTTATTATTTTATAAATCATATTAATCTATAATTCGTTACATTAATGACTTTTAACGAATAATAACATATTGAAACCTAAATTATTAGTTAACAAATATTTTTAACATATTAAAAAGATTATTACTTCAATATAAATAGAGATGTGATACTTTAAAATCTGTAATATAGTTTAGCATTTTTTATTCAGACAATATCCAATGATTACTGCAATCGGATGTATAAACAAACACTTCTTCACGAAGTGTTCATATGTGCTTTGAATTCTGGACAACATAAGAATTATGGACATTGTACCTTTGACTCCGGAGGTCCTCTTTTTGCCAATTTTACCGATCCGGAATCTATGGTTCAAGTTGGTGTTGCAATAGCAAGAGGTAAAGGTTGCCTCTCCGCTGGAATTTATATTTCAACATATTTCTATTTAAAATGGATAGGAGACAATAGTGCTGCTATACAGATACAATATACTATGTTTACAGTGATCCTTTGTATTTCACTAAAATGTTGCATTATTTTTTTGGTTTAGCAATAAAAAATTTAAATACAAACTTTTTTTCATCAAAATTTCATATTTATTTTTTTCTTTATTTATATGATATTGGTGGCTAATCTTTATAGTAACGAGAAATGTAATCATATAAAATAAATATTTTTTGGCATAATTAGAATTATGATCGAATAATTGTAAAAAATATATATAGATATTAAAAAACATTTATTTAATATTTAATGAATTTTATATTTACCCCTTCGAATCGAAAGATTCTGACTGTTTAAAAATTAATCTGCGTTTATTTTAATATTTCCAACAAACGATTTTTTATTTTTTTTGTGTCAAGGTTAACCATTGTCAGACATATTTCGACAGCCCGTAAATAAAATTTATTTCCAAAATTCTTGAATTTATATATTTTAAAAAAATGTTTCGAATAAAATACCAATACATATATTAAGTTACAGAAGCTAATAAAGCTTTACGTATGAAACCTATCTTTACATATATCGACTTCGGTATGCAATAATTGCGAAGAGGTATAGAAATTGACTTATTTTTAGGAGAGACAAAACACTAATTTGCAATAATGTATACGTATAATCCTGTTTAATTTATGTATATGATATTACATTAATTTGAGGAGATACATGCTGAGAATCTACACTCGTATACTTCCTGAATAATAAAATTCAAAATATATAATTTCAGTAAATTATATGGATTATAAAATATAACTTATTGTTTTTATAATAATTAAATAAACTTCAAAAATATTTTAAAAAATTATTTTTATCAAAGTTCAAGTAATCACATGATATAAGCCTGTTTAATACATTATATAATTTAAGTTTAATTACGGAACAATTACGTTTACTTAAGTATTATTTCCAATGTATTTTGAGAATATTTTTTGTTGTTGATGAAAACAGACAGTTTTTTAAAGAAATTATCGGTGGTAGCTGTTACGAAAATAATATGTGATTTGAATTAACTACATTTTATGGAAACTATTTAACCTCCCATTGCTAACATGATCAGTTAATAGAACAGTTAAATGGATTGATTCCCAAAATAAACACCTTTATAAGTTTAACTAACGTAATGCAATACTGATTATTTCGAAAAATTATTTACATGTAATGTAACGTATAGTAACGAATTAGAAGAAGATAAAAAGTATGAATATTGACGAAATTATGCGATTATTGAAACTTTGTATTTCAAAGTCTGTAATAACTATGCATGTTTGAAATTCGGCTTCCTGATTATATCAATGCTGCGCTACACGATGCACTTAGAATTATTTTTAAAATATTGAAAAATTTTGAATGGAAGCTGTTATACAAACCGGTCTAGACAGTTTGTTGAGGTTTTAATTACATACAGTGTAGGTAGCGCCTAAATGTCATTGAACATAAAGAGCTAAGATCCTAATTATTTTGAAATAATATTATCGTGAAATTGAATTTTAAAAACGGATTTCTTTATTTAATGCAATACGACCTAATTCGATTTTTTTATTATGAATAAGAAAAATCGTTGAAAATTTCCTTCGCATAATTGCATACCAACGACGATATGAACATTTATTTATTTACATTTACATTTATTTGTTTTCTGTGTTCCTGTACCCTTTAAATATGAAATAAAATTTTGTAATATTAAAATAAGAAGTGTACAGTTGTGGACATAAAACGAATATCTTGATTATTTAATTCGTATTAATATACTCAAAATAGTTTTATTAAAAATAGTTTTAAAAAATTAATTAGTGTTGTATTAATTAATATTTTAAAATTTAAAAAAAATACGTACCCTATAAAGTTGACCCTGTTGCACTCTTCATATGTACCCTGTGAGTTGACAGTGTAAATTTAAATTTCCAAATCAATTAATTAATTGTTCAAATATTCAGAAACTATCTTTTATACAAATAATATGGAACTAATACATATTTCAATACATCAAAAATATTTCAATTTATCACCTCACGAAATCTGTTTAGCTAAGGTATAGAAAGTAAGAAAACTAACTAGTTTAATAATATTTAACTATCAAGAAGTATTATATATAATGGAGGTTTGTTCCATGCTGACCATTTGTTTGAGAGAATCTTTCATGTGTACGAAATTTCCATTCTAACCAGTCTAATCAAGAGTAACTAAAAATGTCGTTAACAGATTGTACTAAATTATAAAAACAAATACAAATGACATCCAAAATGTTGCAAAGAAACAATAGAATAGTTCAATTTGAAAAATAGTTCGGATGTTTAATGTAAAGCAAGAGACAATTAAGAAAGTTCCATCAGCCCGAGATACAAGACAGAATTCTTTACTCATTATATTGTCTCGAGCAATAGGAGCACAAGTAAAAATATTTCTTTTCTGGATAATACAAAATTCTAAAAATATGAAATAAGTGTTTAAAACAGATGAAATGCGAACAATTATAATTAATTATTTAAAATTTTAATCTTGTTAATCTAAAATCATTTTATTAGTACAATGTTTTGTTCTATTTATGAGATTAATTACTAGAATAAATTTTCAGCCCTTCCTATATCAAAAAAATGTATAGTTTAAATTTTTTTAAAAATTATTTGAATATATATAGAGATGTCCTTTAAAATCCGTAATGTAATTCAAAAATTTTATTCAGACAATAACCACTGATCGATGCAATGGGATGTTTGTAAAAAGTTTTCTTTTGGACCACTTTATATGTGCTATGGATATTGGATCAAATTATAATGGACCTTGTACTGGTGACTCCGGAGGTCCCCTTTTTGCCAATTATTCCGACCCTAAATTTATGGTTCAAGTTGGCGTTAGTATCCGCAGGGGCATATATTGCGTCTCCGCTGGAATTTATATTTCGACATATTCCTATTTAAATTGGATAACAGAGAATAGTGCTCCAATACATGTTCAAAATAGTTTGTTTGTCGCGTTCGTTTGTATTATTCTTCAATATTGTCATAATTTTTTGGTTTGAATTAGAAGAATTTTTCATCGTAATTTCTTTGGTAAATTTATTCATTTATATTATTTTGGTCACAAATTGTAATATTAATATGGAAATAATGTCATCATATTAAATAAATATATAATTTTTGTACAATTTGTTTTAATATCTAATAGTAGTACATCATATAACATTTTATATTTAATAGTATAACATTTAATTATAATAATTTGATTTTAAGGAATTTTTATATAAATATCCACAATGCCACTTCTGCAAAGGTTAAAATGTGACAGGTGTCCTTTGTGCACTAATGTGGTATTTTTTATTTAATTATACAAATGCATGATTAAATGCATGTTAACTACCACACAGAATGTCCAGAAATGTATTTTCAAATTAATTAATAATAGATAATTAATTAATCAACATACATAATTAAAGTATAACGTTGAATATTCGGAGTCAGTATTATATTATTCTATGACATTAGTTAATATGCCAAGATCCCTTTGGAATCCTATTGTTCTTAAGATTATATTATAGTGCATATATTTGACTAGTGAATTATTGAATAATATATTTTATTATAATGTTAGTACATTTTATGAGAATTATTTTATCTGCTATGTTATAATAAGAATTGTACTTCCTTCCCCCCATCCATTAGTATTCTGAGCTAGTAAGTAAATGATCATATTCATTTATCAATATTACTTGTAAAACAAATAAAACTCATAGCTATACAATTCATGAAATGATGAAAAATATAGGCTGTTTTATATTGATTGCCACTTTGTTTTTTTAAAACAGTTAATATTTAATTAAATAGTACTTTTTCATTTTAATTAAGTAGCTTGATTGCACAACATCCCTTTATATTAAACGGGTATTCGATAGTTTTATAATAATAATGAAATCCGATCATAAAAGATAGTATCAGTCTTCATAATGTATATCCCAAAAGATATTTGAAGTCTTCACATGTGTAAATGATTTCTCCATTCGGTAGGTTACGTGTATAAAGAGAAGTATCTATTCCAACGTGGAGAACATTTATGTTCTTGGCGCTTATCTCTTAGCTCTGCCTTCGATAAAAACGTACTACGCTTTCATTGTTCAAAACGAATCTATATTTTTAACGTAAAAATATAATTAGATTATGTTGATTGTCAGAAATTTCTAGAATAGAAGAATGGACGAAGAAAGCGAGCTCTAAATTATTGAGTCAAAGGATGGAACGTTTAAATCCCAAAAGTCCTGTAGCATCGAAGTTGTCAATAATTGTTTTGCCATCTGTCATTGTTGCTGAATAAATTGTGGACTCACATAAAACCGACCTCCTCTTCTGGGTCAAAGTGATGCCATGACAGTCCTCCCAACTATTGATGCAGATGCCTTCCCCAATGTTCATGTATTGCTAATATTATCTTGCACACTTTCAATCACTACATGTGAGGCAGAAAAGTCTTTTTCTGTTTTCCGAAGAACAAAGACGTACATGAGGAATACAATGTCAGCAAATCGTGTGACTGGCATATTGAAAATATCTGTTATTGTTGATCGTTACATAAAACTGCGCCCACGAAGACTATTTTCCAAATCTTTGTTAGATGATGACTAATCATTTATAAAATACTTTCATTCATATATACATATGAAATCATCATTCATCATATAATGATGATATGCGTAGGAATCTACAAACATAATATATAACATTTAATTATCTGCATATATGTAATTCAAATTGTTGTTATTAAAAAATTATACATAGATTTGATCTATATAATATTACTTAATTTTGGTATGCCTTAGTGAACTAACCGTTAATCTAAATTTAAAATGTGGACCCCTCTCTGGTATTATTTCTAGTTGCGCTCCTGCAATAAGTAATAAAATGTATACTACTGGATTGAGGAAGTGAGCAAATTGTCCAATCGTATTTTTCTAATAGTGACCATCAGAAAAATGTTTGATAATATTATTGAACGAAAGAATTAAATAGATTCCTTTGTTGATGGAAACTTAAACCTTGTTTTAAGGACAATTTTACTGAAATTAAAAAAATGATATTGGGAGACCATGTTGTTGCTAAACAACAAACTTGTTAGCAAACATTCCATTGTCGTCTTTTGCTGTATTCAGTTGACTGTTTTATGGAAGTTATTTCGACAATCAGCTTCTCTTGGATCACTAGCAATATCACGAAGCCTTCTTTTGCATCTCTTCCATGACCGTTTAGCAGCAATAAATTGTAATCCAAATGTGTCGATATCTTTTTCGATAAGCAAAGAAACCCACCCAATAAAAAAACATTTAAATGTCTCATTCACTAATTCATTACGAAGATTTCTCCTTAGAGAAACTCCTTCTGTTGCATTTGATTACCTAGAAATATTTGAGAATACAACTGTCTTCCAAGACGATTTCATTGCTAACAGATTCCATTACACTGTACCAATAACTTATTGTACCCTGAAGAATGCAGATGTGAAGACTTTTATGACGGATGTGCTGTTAGATTTGATTTGGATATACAAAACACACAACATTCCAATTATAAAGAGGTAAACTCCAGAGAACTAAAAATGGAGGGTGCAGGTCTCATTAGTGTCGGGGGATCTGATCTTAAGCAGAAGAATTTTGATGTAAAAATACAGGTTTTTGACAGTTTAATTTGTAAGTTGGCCCACAAACAAACATTGAAATTTTGGTATGGGCCAGGAAGGGCAAAGCCTCCCATGCTAAATTCTGATGATAAAAAATTATGAAAATAACTCAAGAAGGCATTCTAAACTGTGGCGAAAGTCCAGTAAAAGTATTGAGGATACGTGGCCAGCCAGAAGATATTGAATTTGATGATGTACATGGAGGTTGAGGTCGTTGAGGGGAAGGGAGAGCATTGCAGATTTTATTAGAGGCTCTGAAGATTTATAAGGAAAAGATGTGTAAGATTTATGATAGATTTTGAAAAAAAAATAAACTTTTTTATTTATAAAAGCTTTTGTTAGGAAAACAACACAATTTTTTATTTGAAACTACAAACTGAGAAAATAAATGACTAATTATCTTTAAATCTATTTAAATTTTATAAATGAAATAATTTTAAAAAGTTACATTTTGCTCAAGGACATTCATTAATTTTTATTTCAGTCATAATAACGATAGTTAATCTTTTTAAAATATATAAAAGAGAATTAAATGTTTTTTATATAAAAATATAAATTTAAATGACACTTCTTTTTTTGATATTTGCGTTCAGATCTAGAGGAAAACTCAATGTTTTTAGTTTATAGCATTTTCAAAGACTTTTGTTGTAATTTTGTATATTAAGAAATTGATTATTATAAATCAAGAGAATAAGAGTGTTTCTAATACTAAACTTATTCCTACAGTTAAATAATTTAATTGCTAAACCTTTTGAATTTTTTACAAAAACATTTAATATTTTTTTAGTAATTTTTTTTATTAAATTTTAAATGTTTACGCCAAAGCTGTTATAAACTTATTCAGTTTTGAATAGCTAACCATAATTACTTCATGGTGTTTATTTAGCATAATTGTGGTTTCAAACAAAAATGTATTTTATAATAAAAAATTAAAGGTTTATTAATTTTAAGATTATACTTTTCGTTTTTAAAACGTAATTGTTCAGTAAAAGCCTCGCCTTTGCACCATTCCTAAATAAAATGTATCTTTTTATCATGTTTTCTTCTCACATTAAACGAATAAGTAGTGAAAAAGGCGAAAAATTAATCCTATTAAGACTCTTTGGAGACCAAATAAAACGACAATACCTAAGATCATATTTTTTCCTTTAATAATTTTAGTAGCATTTCAGTACCAACATAAAGTCTAACTTTTAATAAATGTTGATCGCCATGCATATTGTTGAACATTTAATTGGAAAATTGAAAAAATATTATATTGTAGTATTTTATGATTTATTAACTTTTTATTGTACAGTACAAATGGCCTTTAATCGCACTATAAGTATGAGAGTCAGTGATTCAAACCTTGGACCCAAAATTCATTATGAAATCACTTTATTAGTCTGATAAAAAGTCTGAGTGGTCTAGGCACTAAGAGAAGTTACATTATTGTCGAGAGTTGAAATGAGAACTTGTAAATATGATTATTCGAATTTGAGATAAGAACATATATTTATACAAAGACTGTTAATATATATATATATATGGTCTCTGACTTTCTCTGAACTTTAGATCTTAACTTAAGTGTTGAACTGTTTGTTTGTTCTTCATAATATAATCTTAGACAACATCTATCGCGACTTGTATTCTACCCCAACGCTAGGATTATTTCAAAATCTGTTAAAAATGAGAACGTTTTACGAATGAAATATTAATAAGTAGATTTTTAAAACAGAAGACAATCACCTAAAAAACTAGAATACAGTAGATTACAGAACAAGTGCATGACTCTTAAAAATTGTGTGAAAAATTTGAATAGCATTATTTGGTTTGGATTATTATAAAATGTAATTGTAAATGTAAATAAATATATGTTATCCTGCGTACACACGAGTCAATTTTTGTAAATTGTTTACGACTTTATTTTTTGTATCCATATGATTCAATTTTTGTTGATCAATCAAAAACGATAAAAAGTATGTCTAGAAAGTAGGTCAACAATAATTGACTCGTGAGGACGCAGCTTTAGGTATGTTGTAGGCTTAGCATACATCAATTTGAATCTTGAATGGTTCATCACTCGCGTATATATAAGATTCCATTGTCAAGGGAATTTTGTTTGCTAACTAATTACTGCTCGTTTCCAGCATCCACAATACGATTTGCAGCGTGGATACAGTTGTCCAAAAATAAATTGTAGTCTTTTCCTCCTAACTTTATCAAGTCGGTTACCCTGACCTTGTTGGTATTATAGTTGACAGAACCTTCTTTTTGCCATTTTTTCGACATGTGCCTTGCATCCGTGATCACAGTTTCTCCTCCCTTTTTCCGTCCATAATTTTTTCCTTTGTGAATCAGGTACTCTTTGCCATCTTCCATTGTAGCTCTGAAAAAGGAAATTTAATTTTATATTTGAAGAGTTTTACTCTCTTCTTCTTTCCGTCTCTAAAAGTCCTAACTACCCATTCAACAGTGTTAACTCAGAGTCATTGTTATTACTGGATACAAAGGATACAAGGTCAGACGATGTTAATAATAATTTTAAGATCAGAGAGACAAATAAGAAAATAAAGTGAAGAGCAAATCAGAATATATAATATAATTTCGACTAAGTTGACTGCGCTATTTTAATTGCGACCAATTTTCAGACCTTAAATATTTAAGAATAATGATTTTCAATTTATCATGTCGAAGTTGTTACACTATTTATCCATTATTTGTTTTTGTTGTGTTCAGAAAATAGGGACTTCAAAGCAACATCGAGACTGATGCATCGTTTAAGAGGTTTTTAGGGGGAGAGAGGGAAATCCGATTGAGTAATATCAATACATCTATGCGCTCTATGAAGGAGAACAAAATATTTCAATGGTTCAGTTTTCTGTAATAATGAAAAAATCAAATTTGCAACTTTTGAAACAGATAATTAAAAAAAACACTAAAATCGACATTACATTTAGAATAATTTTCGGTTTTGTATAGCTAAATGACAAAATATTCAAAATGGTGACTTCGAAACTGAAAGTAGTATATACAAATAAAAAATATTCAGAAATTGTATAATAGTTGCATTTTTAAACAACTTTACCTCCCATTATATCCAGAACACATTTCAATAGTAAAAAATGTTATTCCAACTAGTATTGTCCAATATCATTTTTTTATTATAGAATTCCAAACGCAATAAAAGTAGGTAAAGGTTAAAATAAAACATTTTAAAGGAGAAGTCAATTTAAAGATATTTCTATGTTTGTGCACATTTCACAAGTTTTTTATGAATATTTCGAAACTTTAATATTGAAAATTCTTTCTTAAATTAGTCAAACTAAGAATTTTCAAGAAGGGTAATTAACACAAATAACGTGATTAATCAAAAAAATCAACTTACAAAACTCCTTTGTGGGGAATTAAAGAGTCCCCAAATATAGGTCGCGATACTAATTGTAGAGATTTTACTGGAGCAGATAACAATACTTTTAGATCTTCATAGGGTAAATCACTTTTAGTTGGCCCAATAACTGGGCCGCCACTGCTACTGCTACTTCCGAGACCGCTCCAACTGAATGAGGAGTCGTATAAGTAAGCATTTCTTTTAGTTGGCTTAATAACTGGACTTTCATCGCTACTGCCACCTCCGACATCGCTCAAGCTGAATAAGGAGTCGTACAAGAAAGGATGTCCTTTAGTTGACCCAATAACTGGACTGTTACCGCTATTGCCACTTCCGATATTGCTCAACCTGAATAAGGAGTGGTAACCAAAAGGATTTTTTTTAATTGGTCGAATAACAAGATTGTCACCGCTACTGCCCCCTCCTAAATCGATAAAATTGGATGAGGAGTCGTAGCTGAAAGGATTACGACTTCGTCCATAACGGAATGAGGAGCCGTAGCTGTTCCGGTATGGAAAACCTGAGCTGAAAGGATTATGGCTTCGTCCAAAACTGGATGCGGAGTCGTAGTTGTTCCGGTATGGAAAACCTGAGCTGAAAGGATTATGGCTTTGTCCAAAACTGGATGAGGAGCCGTAGTTATTCCCGGTTAGAAAACCTAAAACCCCTTCGTTCAAAAATAAAGTTATGTCTAGAAAGACAACTAAAAGTAACCAGTTGCTAGTCAGGCGAAGAGTCATGATTGCCAAAAAAGTTGTTAATAATTGATTTTCAGTTACACATTTGTCTTTTATAGAAGCTGTTATCTTAGTGTGATCAATATATGCCAATGAGAATAACTTAATATAATGTGTTGCTTTGTTGCTACATTGGTCAAATATTGCGCTTTCTGTATATAGTCTCCGCCAATAGCGTCAAGAATGTGATATATTAATGCACTATTTCTAATATCGCTGGTTCGGAGCACTTTATATGATTTGATTTTGTAAGACCTGATATACTTTCGAATAAAAATTATGTAAATCATTGTAAGAAAATCAAAAATATATTCTACTCTGGTAAAATGATATTTTCTTTGTGATTTGACATTGAAAGCTTTTTTAAACACAACAGCACCGAACTCAGCAACCCACTCATTCACTATAATCATTGTTGCTAAAAGGTTTTCAAATGTCTCCACGTTGAATTACACTTCCTCTGTGTCCACCTAACTCCACAAATATTTTGTTAACATGAATGTTTAAATTAGATGAAAAATGTTGAATGTCAATTAAATTGCTTTGCTGTGTATTTTTTAATAAAAATTGGTTTATTGTTGAGTTTAAATTGGGTTTAATTAATCCTATTTGTTAGGATTGAATATAATTATTTTCGGAAACTATTTCACAGAGTATGTTAACCAATAAAATTTATATAAAATTAGGTTTTGATCTTGGTTGTTTGGGTTTCAAGTTTTAAATTTCGAATCTCAAATCCGATTTTCCTTAAACGAGAGAGAGAGGAGCGACCACGTGGTGCAACAAATTTTCTTACGGTGAGAAAAATTCTGATTTGACTATTGCAACTTGCCATTTAAATAATAATAACGAACTTATATTAATTTTAAAAGAACTCGGAAAGCATTTATAAAACTTAATGAATTTTTTTCCAAATCAAAGTAAATAGAATCTGTATTAATATCAACAAAGTCATATCTAATGATAGGTTAGAGTTAGGGTTTTGTTTTGGAAATTTTCAAAGTTCTTGTTCTCAATTTTGTATGTTAATTTTCGGAAAACATGACTAAAATACCATAGGAAACGCAACTTTCGCGTACGTTTCTGGCTCCGAGAAATAGCAAATATGTTTTTTCTAAAAACATTTAAATTTGCTTTATTATGATCATGTTTTACTTAAAGATCTAAAAATTAAACATGTGTTTATACTAATTTTAGTAATGTTTTCCGAAAATTTGAGGTAATGAAAATAAATTTATTTTAAAATTACTTTAACACATGCCAAATATAGAAAACATGAACTTTGAAGGTGCCTGGTGCCCAAAGTGACTGGTTATGACGGAAGACTTTTCTTTTTATTACTTTTTAGTAGTATTGAATTAACAATAATATGAGGGTTAGGGTTGGGTCCGATAGATATGAAGTGTCTGGCGCTTGGTCTATTTCAGTAGCTTTTAAACAGACTTCTTCAAATTTTTTGCCAGTTGGTTAGCCCATATGACCTATTTAACTCAATTATATTACTCTCTTAGTAGGCAATACTTTATAACCATGTTTAGTATTTTTCATTGGGGCATTCAACAATCACATGATGCCAAAAATTCAACATTTTGAAGGCCCTTCCCTCCTGATCCTGCTTTGCTCCCACCTCACTTTTTTGAACACTCATCTATCCCATTCAGAGTAAAAAAGATATCTAACAAAAAAATCAGTGTAATATTGAATCAAGTAGGATCATTATTAGTTTAGAAATTTTGCTAAATTTATGAGATCGAGAGTATTTATTGAGTAGATGGGTCATCGGAATTCCATTCAAATTGAAATAGACACGATGTATCTATCTACACTTGATCTATGGTTGTAACGATATCTTCGGATTAACCTCATTTACTGAAGATAGAATTGTCTCCTCTGTGAGGTCACCGATTCCCAAGTTGTTGAGTAACTGATGGTGCTCTATGAACACTTTCCATGAGGACCT
>JAUZNC010028193.1:0-21675 GCA_034780395.1 Vannuccia rotundouncinata | reverse complement strand
CAAGTAAGTTATGAAAGAGTTATACAGAGGGAGTGTCATACCCCCTACCCCCACAGGATTTTATTGCATATTCAGGTGATTTATAAAAAAAAAATTTCGGAAAAAAAAATCCAAAAAAATCGGAAATCCGATTTAAATCGGAATTATCACACCCCTGATTTTTTTTTCATATTTCAGAATGTATTTTTCAATTAGTATATAATTCATTATATCTTTTAATTTTGTTAAATGTAAGGTTTTTTTAATCACCTATATTATTTACAATTACATTTGCATTCAATGCAGACCAGGACAGATTAATCCAGTATATAGCACAATAAATAGGCATACAAAAATATATATTAAAAATTGGTGAAAAATTGCTTCGAAAAACCATGGAATTTTCCATTTATTAATATGGCAGTATTTATTTGTTATAATTTTTTTATAATATAGTGTAAGCTCTGGCATAATAAACTCATAGAATACAGATGGGTTTACAATTACAATCACAAATAAAATTTCTTTGTACATATCAATGACAAAAGGTTTAAGTATTGTAATAGTTTAATATTTTTAAATAATCATCTGCTGTCATATGTTAATCTTATTTGAGTTAAAATTCATTGTTGGCATATGTATAACTATCTCATTCACAAACCATTTGTACCATTCAAATTGTTTGTTGTTGGTAAATCCCAATTGTGAACCAGATAAATTTGCTTATAGTATACATTATACTGTGCAACAAGCACAACAAGTAAATCTACATTGAATGTTAAAAGAGATGTATAAATTGAAAAAATTATTAAAAAATTTAATTAAAAAAAAATGTAAAAATATTAATTAAATATATTTTCCATAATGTTGCATGAATGGATATTGGCTGCCAGCAAATTTCCCATTTTAAAACCTTTACAAACCTTATTAATCAAAATTTATAAAAATTGTATATCTTAAAATTATATGCTTATAATAAAAGCTAATATTGATTCTAACCATTGTTATACAGGGCCTCAGGTTCACACAGAATAATTGTAATAACATTTTAGGACTTTTCCAGGATTTCCAGGAAAAATTATTTAAAATTTCAGGATCCTTTAGTCACCTTTTTAAATGCTTCCTTACCACCCTTTATTGCCAGTGCATATGTACATTTTTAATAAAAACCAGAGCCTGTTTCACATAAAAAATGATGAAATATACCAGGCTTCATTTGATGTAGATTAACAAAGATATATCTGGTGTACATTTTCATATCATTAAAGTGGAGTAAAATTTATAAATATTTATAATAGTTCATGGTATTTCTCAGGACTATTTTCCATGACAATATTCCACTTTCCATAAAATTTCACTACAAATTTTCTGACATTTTTATAACTATTTATATTTTTATATAGAAAATGAATAAAAAACAATGGGTAAACATGTAACTATTTTGACTAAATTTCAATAAAAAATTATTGTGAACAATATGCAGTAATACAGGTTATCTCTTATTAATCTTGTCTTTCAAACAAGCCATATCTCTACAATGATTCTTGAGTTGGGCAAGTGGTTTCCTGTAATTAAAAATATAGTTATATTCATATCCACTCATTGCATAGATATAAGTGTCAATAAGGAAGAAATGTTATGGCTTACTGTATGACATAGTAATCTTCTTTTGTTTACACAACACCAATTATTGTTATCACTCACTCTCTCCATTACTGTGTGCAAAATCGATGGACAATGTACGATGGTTTTATAATGTATTCTATTTAAATTATAGACCATAACTGAAATTTTCTTAAACTAACAATAGTTAAGTGTATCACCTTCACTGTTACTATTTAAATTTAATTATAATATAGCTCTGTGGGGATGACTAATAATTGGCAAATAATTCACTACTACTCCTACTCTGCATAAGCTAGTAGTGATAGTGACATTGAGTGTCATTTTGACGGTGATCCCATTTTTCTGTTTGATTTTTTTTATATTAGTCCTGGGCCAAGTTGCCCCATTACCCTTCAATCACTATAATTATTCATCATATTATATAAATGCAAATAAAAAGTTAATAAATAAAATATACTTGTTTTGATATTATTACACAAGTGTACACAAATAATATTAAAATGAGTATATTTTATTATTCTCATTCTGCTTGTGTAATAATGACCAATTTTTTAAATATTATTATGTATCCTCAAGTATACTAATAAATTGATTACTTATGAAACCCTGTGTGGTCAGAGATATTTGAATATTGAAACGATACAAATATATACCAATTTAATTGGTTTTTATTGCCATGCAACATTAACCTTTATACTGCACAATGTTTAAAACTAAAATATAGGAGAGCCATGGTATAATAAAAATTAGACTAATAATATGAAATTACATGTTGATGTTTAATACTTTTAAATATATTTTCTTGTGTATCTAAGCATGAGTATTTTAAAAATAACATCAGCACTGTATTAACTTTATGACTTCTTGCACCCATTCATAGCTTGTTTTAAACTTAGATTAGTTGTATTTTTGATTGACTGTGAAGTTTAACTTATGATTATGTTGAGAAACAGACAATATCCTAGCATCAATGCTACATTACTGATTTATCCATTTGAAATGCAAATGCTTACAGCACTATACTATATTTTTGAGTTAATACAGCTTTGAGAAACACTTAGAATTATTGTTGCAGATTTATAATTATGACAGCTTTAAGAAACAAACCCCTAGACTTTTACAGGCCCATTTCTACATTTTAGGACTATTCCAGGATTTTGTTTATATCAATGATAAAATATCCTACATATATGCTTTTAACAGAAAACAAGATATGTTTCAAGAGTTAGTACTACCAAAATATTATATAACTTGTATTATGCTTAAATTTTCATTGCAGTAAAGACTTTTACAATTTTTCAAATAGAAAAAACTTTGAATGTTTCAAAATTATATTAAAAATATCAAAAAATATTTATGGAGAAACTAAACGAAATGAAAAAATTATACAGCCTTTGGGATGGCACACTGTATAAAGGGAGAAAGAAAAAAGGGGGAAGAAAGCACACAAAAAAAATAAAACAGGCATCCGAGCCCTAACAAAACCTTTCCTATAAACGACCAAGAATAAACCAAAAAGCATTAACCTCCTTCTCCATACTCTTCTTTATTTAGTTCGAAGAGGTATTTGGTCATCTGTTTATTTTCTTTTCTAAGCTGTAAAGTTGATATAATTATTTCAACCTCATTAATTTCATTAATATGTAAATTGTATTTTATTCTAATTGTTTCAAAAATGTTTGCAATAACAAAGAATATGTTTCATATCTATTATTTTATCACAGTCATTACAAATAGTATTATGACCTTTTTTATTAATAACGTAAATGAAAATGATAAATGAAAAGATAAAATAACATTTCAAAAGTGATAATACAATTGATGAAAATATATATTAAAAAATTATTACCTCGTTGTTCATTATAATTATCTAATATAAATTTAAAGGAAACAAACACCAAACATATAACTTCAGTTTAAAAATCAAACTATTTCGACGGAAGGTTATTTGTTTAACCGAACAAATGGTTTTTAAAAGTATATATTAAATTTATTACTATTAAGTATATAGGTATGTTGTTTTGCTAAACATGAGAAACAATACCTTTTAAAAATTTAAATATTTAAAGATTTTTAAAGAAATTTTAAATTATTAGTATTTAATATTATGTCTTTATTGCATTAATATTGTATTCAATGTGATATGATATATATATTTTTTTATTTACGTATAAGTTTAAATAATAATACTATTGAGTAATAATAATAATTAATAATATTAATAATATTAATAATATTAATAATACTTTTAGACGCACAACACAACAATACTTATTCGCAACAAATTTAAAGATGGTTTTTCTAAACAATATTTATTAACAAATCAAATTAAAGTAACCTGTCTATTGCTCCGGTAATAATAATTTTTGAATACTAATATTTCAGATTGGAGATGATATATGTATAGTGTATATGAATGTATACGAATGTATATGAATGTATATACGAATGTATATGAATGTATACGAATGCGACTTAATATAAAGGGCTGTTCTAAAATTACGTCACGCTTAGGGGAGAGAGGGAGGGTTTCTTAAAATGTGATCAATTTGATCAATTTGATCAATTATGTCGTGAGAGGAGGGTTAACAACGCCAAATATGAGCAACTCAAATGGATTTTTCAAATATTTTTTATGAATTATTTTTTAAAACTTCAGTCGTTATCGTCGTATTTATTAATTAAACTTCAGTTGTTTTCATTGACCTATAATTTTATATATCATTTATCTAGACATGCAAACTAACTAAAAGTATATATTCAGAAGCGTACTCGGAGGAATATATATAAATGTGTACGTGTCTTAAAATTGTATAATTGGACGAGTAAATATAAATCCTCCAAATGCATCAATTATTTTATATACAAGTTAAAAATGCAGGCACAAATATTATAACGAAAGTCATCAAGTATAATGATGATTATATATAATTTAACTATATAATCCATAGCGATGTGAACAAAGATATATACCTGAAAAAATATATCATATTCTATAGAAATGGAAGATTTCTATATCCATATATACCTAAATGTAATCGGAAATAGACGCAATAATTTGCAACACCTCGAGCTGCTTAAAGCCTTTCACGCCGAAACATTCTCGTGATGCATTCAATTAAGATGAAACCATAGAGTAAGGATGATTTCATGATTCCATGATGTCATTGGATCAAGTAGCCACACAGACTTTTCAACCGTCTTTAATTTGATTTTGTGAGTATTTGAAACTATGAACTGCTGATGACTTTCTTCATGTTGTGTGCAGTGACGTTTTTCCTTCATAAATGTTAGTCAAACTCCATCAATGAAATCGAATAATATGAATGTTACTGGTGACAATAATTGTAGTAAGAGAATGTTAGGACTACCCAAAAAAAGATCCTTTGTTCGATCAAAGACCCCCTACCCTGCCGCACCTTAAACAAAAATAGTTTTATCCACAGGAATTGTATATTTTATATATAAAAAAAGAACAAAGAAAATTATCTATACTCATAACTGCTTTAAAAGTAAGAAATCAATCAAATGTTTATAAATTATATTGAATATATTGTTGCAATATTGCAATACATGTATTATAAAATCATTTAATCTGGAAACTTTCCAATAATAATCTATAAACAAGCGATAAATATGAATCAGTATTGTATGTTTATAAAAATATTTGTTTATGGATGAAACGATGTATTATCTCATAGCTAAAGCAGGTCCAGTAAAAATTAAAAGGTTCATTTTAATGATACCCTTAGTAAAGGATCTGTTTGAAAAATGTATGTTTATATTAATCTTGAAATAATAAAATAAAAATAAATTTGCCGAATTCGATAAACATTATTCTTTATGAAAATTGCATTGTCATAATTTATTTAATTAAAAAATCATAAATTTAATTCCACGATTATTAATCCATCTTTCAAATGTATCAGTAAATAGATGAAGTACGTCATTCTTAAAGAAATTCATGATTGCATGTGAGATGTTTTCTATTGCATTTTTTGAGAAAGGTAGGTAAGCACTGTGATTATCCGACCCCAATTGATTTCCGCATTTTCAATGATATTGGTAACGATCATTTTTAATTTTGAAAAAGCAGTAGCACAATCATCCTCTTTCAAGAGCAAAAGATTCCAATGAATATGAGAAAACATATCAATATTTATTCTCCATTTCTATTATAAGTCTATTAATATTTACATAAAGAACACTACATTTATTCAATTTTTTCGATTTCTGGGAACAGATTCCTGAACTTATTTCCGAGGTTATTTAAACCATATTGGAGGAAATAATGGAATATGGTATTGGAATGCGTTCTCCATTGAAAGTGATTATAGGCTAGAGTGTACTATTTTGCTACATATTTAATACTTTTTACCTTATATATATATATATATATATATATCATTTCTAATCCATATAACGATTCATTTATATTGAAAGGTAGGCATAGGGATTTTCAATAACAATATCTTTAAAGACTGTAGTAAGAAATCTGAAATTCACAGGAATCATTTCCCGTCTGAGTTGTCCAACTTGTGTGGCATCGCATGGGTTTTTAAACATTATCAAGTATTGAGTATTAAGAGACCGGGTTCGAGTTTTAATTTCTTTCTGAAAAACAAACTGGCTGATTGTTATTGCAAAGCAGAATAAGTCAGGCACCATTCTTGTAAAGAGGAAACTGATGGGCGGCGAAGATTTCGTCTCCTCTATTAAATCATTAATCTCCACAACATTCAAAGGTCTTATAAAATTCAGATCTTCCTGTGTTGGAAGACCATCATATACAGTTTTTATATCCGCAAGGGCTTTGGGAGGGTTGTACATTGTCCCGGTGAACAAGTGTACTTTTCCTAATTCCTTATTAAACAATTTCGTGCAATTTTTTACTAAATTTTCCACAAATGTTGTCATTCCAGACATTGTCGGTTCGGCAACAATCTTGCTGGGGTTGTGCTTCATTTGTATATTCATATTGTATCTAGATATTTTGGGTGAAAACAATCTTCTTTGGATTTCTTATAATCAATAATAATAATATTCTATTTTTATAACAGAATATTCATAATGTATGCAAACGAACCGCAACAAAATCAGTCGAGAAATGAACAGAAAGAGTCGGAAGAGGAGGAAGAGGAGATGAAGGAAGATGAAGGGACAAAAGAAAAGCTGACTGATAAAAATAATTATAGCTAGGAAGAAGATTCACCGGTGGGCTATGAAGAGAAAATGAAAAATTTAAACGTGTACGAAAATCTCCTGTTTCCATATACATCGATCATGGTCAAGCACACATATTGAAAGAGCTATCTCCAGCAAAAACTGATCAAAATTTGCTCGACGAAATCGAGAAAATCGTTGAGTCGAAACTACTGGATAGGTTGCTATATCTCGATTGTTGCCATTCAGACTGTCAACTAGCATCAACATTCAAAAGTATAAAAGGCTAAGGGAAAAGGGGTCTACTGAAAACCTTAAGGTCTCAGTACTAAGGGAGGCTATCAGAAGGTTAATGTTTGGATTTCATGATCAAATTGTAAATGGAGAGAAAAAAAGAAGATGATGATGAATCTTCTGAAAGTGATGAAGATAACTATAGTATGTTTTATTATATATGTGTTAAAAAAATTTTACAATAAAGTTAATTTATTTTTAATAAAATAATTAATTGATTTCTTACATTTAAAGTATGGGCAGTCTTCTAAAAATCAGAGTTATCTTCTCAAAATCATGTTAGTTAATTCTTATAGTTGAAATATTTAGGGAATTTTTTGATTTTTATGGATTCTTAAGGATATTTATGAATTTTTAATGGTTTTTAACGATTTTTTGGGATTTTCCGCAATGATAAAATGTTTTAAAATTTACAGCATTCTGATCAAGAGTTTAAACCGCAATATGGGATGAATTTGGTTTCAATTGTAGAGAATGACGTATTTAAGTCTTGTGATAAATTTCATTTGTATAGCATAATTTTGATTCACTCATGATTGCGTTTAATTCATCCTCACAGAAAACTTTTTTCGTACAATATAAAATATACAACATACAATATAAAATTTAAAATTAAATTTATTAAAATTACCTTTATACGTGTTCACTTAACGGTCATATAAATTACATATTAATATCATGAATAATATACTTACAATTGATGGCAGTCTATGGTTTTTGAAATATTTCTTTATTATCAAAATCGTGAGGTATATCTTTGTCATACGTCCAATCCGATTAACAAACTTTAATATAATGTTTTTACTTGAACAAATATTTGAGTAATGATTACAAATTCTAAATTATTTCATGTAAACGGGTGAGTTTAAATAAGGACAGGCACGTGGGGAAAAACGTTGATGTTCATTAGTTGGAACATCTTCAGTCATCCATTGAAAGAGCCGTATTCTGCAGGCAAAATATTCAACGCTATCAGTATTTGTCAGTTGATTTGATTCTTGATAATTGAAGAATCCAACTTCAGTGATAGATCTTGCCGAAGGAGACTAGACTCTCAATGCGTTCTTCCAGATCATGAAACTTATAGGTAGATAGTTGGACTTTCAGATAAAATGAGATAATTTATTTGTTTAAAATTTGCATCATAGTCCTTCAATCTAAAAAAAATATAATTATTTAATAAAAAAAAGATATTAATAATATCTGAATAAAAAGTTTTAGATTTGTAGACTATATCGGAAGAAAGTTGCGATAATATTGCATGAATTTTAAACTAATGGAAATTTTTGACGTAGCTCTTAGGCCCTCTCCCCTGATATGATTAATACATGAACTATAAACTATTAGAAATTTGGGCGTGGCGCCTGAGCGATTATTTGAATTAATGAAAAATTTCTAGAAAGTACTAAATTTATTCAGTTTTCAGCAGTTTGTAACAATTTGTAATATATTATTACAACAACAGTTATGATATTACTCAGTAACAAAGTGCTAACAAAGTATGTAGTAACAAAGTAGTAACTTTTGATAAAACATAAAAATAAAACATTGCGGGATTTTTTTAGACAACCTATATTACAAGTATTTTAAATTATTGCAATTGGGCGTGGCTTCTAGGCCCTTATGTGATTAATATTTATTTTTCAAATGACTTGTAAATAAATATAAAAATGATAATATTAAAAATTTATACTGCACATATACTCTGTTATTAAAAATTTTAATCATTGGCAATTCTTGTCATGCAATCCGTCATAGCCTTATTGTGCAAAAATCTCGCTAACTAATATAGAACAAGAATAATCGGACAAAAATCAATGAGTTTCTGATCAATAGCTAACACGGTACTCTATTGACATTCGTCTAAATGGTTTGCGTTCTTGCGCCCAACATCAATAGAGTATATTTACACATAAATCCACAGGCTCATTCTATTGACATTCGTCTAAATGGTTTGCGTTCTTGCGCCCAACATCAATAGAGTATATTTACACATAAATCCACAGGCTCATTCTATTGACATTCGTCTAAATGGTTTGCGTTCTTGCGCCCAACATCAATAGAGTATATTTACACATAAAATCCACAGGCTCATTCCATGCAAGGCGACATCATAAATTAAAATAAATTTAAAAATATGTACATAAGATAATATTATATTAGAACTATTCATTGCTATACTGTGTCTCATTAGTCAACTAGTTAACCCTTTAAACCCAGATGGATCCACTGTGGATCCATGGCTATATTTCGTTTTCCTTTACTTAATATGGAATGAAAGACATTTTGCATATGGGGTTTGTTGCATTGAATTTCCGTAGGTAGTGAGGGGATTTTTTTCTAAACGTCCGATGCAAAAATGGGATTTTTATTCTCATTGGTCAAATATTTCGTTTACGTCAGATTAATTGGTATTATACCGAAATAGCTGCACTCCTATTGGTTCAAATTTTTCCAATAACACTATTGTGTTTTTCAATTTATATATATCTTGAAAAATATAATAAAAGGTGATTGTGCCTTTATTTGTGTTATCTAATTATGTCTTCGTCATCTTCTGCATCCGTTGATCAAGCCTGGGAAGAGGTCTTTCCAGTTGGAGATATTAGAAATTTGCCAGTTCCAAAATTTCTTGGGGCTCATGTGTCTATTACCTCATATTCAGGAAGATCAGCTTCAAAGCAAGGAAGACTTTGTAAACTTGCTTTTCTTGAACGATTTATGACAATTGATAGTTGACTGTACAAATAAGCGAGCTGGGCTGCAGCCACCAGCTCCAGGGAATATGATTCAGTGGAGAAATACGGACGTAGCTGAGCTAAAGCACTGATTCTGTGTTGTGTTATATATGGGCTTTTCATAGAAGTCTGATATGAACTAGTATTGGTCGCGGTCGACCCTCATGCATGTGAACTATTCCGTCGTTCAAGAGCAATGCCCAGAGACCGATTTTTATATATTCGAAAGAATATATGCTTCTGATATATAGGCTGATTCAGCCCCCCCTCTTCTATTTTCCCTGTCATTTTTTATTGAACAATATGAATACAGTAAGCTCTCGTGACTTTTCCTAAAATGAAGTTAAATTCTTTTAACGCAAAAAATTCATCCATATACCCATGTGGATGAGCATGAACCCATCACCCCAAATTTTACAACAAAAATAACAATGTTTTTTTAATCAAGTATAAGCGAAATCGATTACATATACTCTGAGGGGTGGCTATTTGTGAATTATATATTATTGCGAAGACACAATTAATCACAAACACACTCTTTATTATTGAAATTTTTATAGTAATATAGTAATTTCATATAAAATTAAAAAATATAGTAAATTATTTCGATTTATATTAAAAAAAAAAAATTTGACATTTTTTCAATATACTTTAAAATTTAAATAGCTGTAACTTTTTTATTTTTTCATTATATTTTAATTTTTTTGAAAAGTCATCTGTATATCATATTGATTTAACTAGGTGCTAATTTTCCTCACTATAGTACACTGCTAAAGTAGATTTCAATAGGGGGTCCGAATCAGCCCCCTTTACCTGGCTGCGTTAAATAGCCTGTTAATTTAGAAATTTAGAAAAATTTGAATTTATAAAATTTTGTTTTGAATTTTAATTCTCCATATGTAACATATTACTTTTAGTCTCGATACTCCAAATCAAATTTTTCTTACGCAATATTTACTCACAACTAAATAATTAAATACAGCACTTAATCTGAATGGATGGGATGGTAGATAGGATGATAAAATAGAAAGATAAAGATTATCAAAAGATAGAGCTGTCAAATAATTCGGACAAGTATAACAAAATAAATGGGAGAGAGAGAGTATCAAGGAGACGACCGTAGCAGAGCTCGTAAGAAAGGAGAATGAAATCAACAACTCACACACCTGCTTACATAACATGATACTGAATTCTCATTCGTCAGAATTTAACTCGTAAAGGTGCGCGAAAATTTAACTAGTAATGGTGTGGAGGGGGGAGGGGGTCTTTGTTCGAACAAAGATTCCTTTGTTGGGGTAGACCTCATCTTCTCCTACTACTGTGGCAGTACATCTAGATTGCATTGGCATTATTCCTTGCTTCGCAGCAAAAACGATTATGTGGCCAAAGAAGATGCAAACTTGGGCTGGAGAACATTTCCGAGAGACAATCCTAGATTAAGTCATTCCTTTCTTAAATAAATAAGAAAATTTGCTAGACCCCGCAAAAATAGCCTTTCTTCATGATGAGGCCCTGTGTTTCAAAGCTCTGGTAACACATCAATTTTTAAAGGATAACAACATTGACTTCTTTGATAACAGCCAGAATTGAATCTGCGGTGTGAGAATATGGATTCAATTATTATAATGTCAGCGTCGAATTTAATCTTCATTCAATCAACGATCAGCATGACATGGTAATGTTGCCAATTGTTCTTCACAATTTGTATCCTGCAGAAACTAAGAGAATGACACCAACTTATTTGAATTCTTGCTTCAATCTTTTCCCGCTCTCTTAGCTATAGCTAGCTATATTGGAGGTCACATAAAATATATATTATTTTACTATATACTTATTCTATTATACACTATTATACTATTATATACTATTATACACTATTGTACTATTGTACTATTATACTATAGTACTACTATATACTTATACTATTAATGTGCTCGTTAATAAAAGAAGATATTTTAATGTAATGCAAAATTTGTTATTATTGTAAAAATATTTTTACGTGTACATCTTTGTATGCCGCACCCTGTTTATAGTAAATATTCAAGTCAAGTATATAAAAATATCCTATCGAATATCGAACCTATCACATTCAGTAATAAGTTGATGATCTTGTGTCAAGATTACGTTTTGAATTGAAGTCAAGGCGGTTTGACCTCTGTTCGTACAGCGCTCTGTCATTGATCATATTTGCATGGAGAATGATTAAAACTAAACTGAGTACCAGTGAATGAAACAATTTTGTCCGGGCGGTTTCTAAGTATTTGTGAATCTGAACAGCATGCCCTTGTTGCTTCAAAGTAAAGTTTTGAGAAAAAAATATTTACAATTTGTCAACTGAAAATTCCATGTTGATAAAGATGCACAAATTTTTAGTAATTAAAATATATTGCATTATATTAAATACATTTGTCATAGTTAAATAGAGTCGTAGATTGCATAGAGATCTGTTTTATATATATATATTTTGAAAGTAAAATATAAATAATTAAACGGCATTATATAATTACTATATATTGCCTTCATACATGCTATGTTGTTTTAAAATCTTGATTACATACCTTTATTTAACCCTTAAAAATAACAGCTTTATATCTAAATTCCGAAAGAATATTAATTAGAGATTACTTTTATGAAAACACCCCTTTCAAAATATGGAAAAGTCATCATCCAATAAGGATTATTGCTATCTGCTCTTTTATGTATAGCTTTGCTGAACAGCCTATTGACGTTAAAATACCTATCTGTCCTGCATAAAACAAGAATAAAAGATACCATTGTAGTCATAATATCTGTGGCATATATAGGATAACATAGCGAACAGCTGCAGCTATGTTATACACGTATCCTTGTTTCAAAAAAGAAGTATTCCACTTGTAAAATGATGAAATTTTGACAATGTCAATAGGTATCCATCTTTTTGTGATATTCTATTAATTATTTTCATTCAAATATACTTAATATTTGCATTCAAGGATATTCAGTAATAATTCAAAATAATTTTTATGGATTCATGTGCTTGCTTCATTTTGAGTCTTCCAATATTTGCTCACACGTTGGCTTTGGGGCTTTTGTCTGCGGATTACTTTTGATTATCTGGTCAAGAAAAAGCAATCTTTGCTCCATGTCGTCTCTCCTTTACTCCCACTTACAGGATCAGCTGGTTCACCTACATCAGCCTTGTGATTGGCTATACCCAAATGACTCAATAGTTCAGGAGGAAGCCTCGAGGATACGGCCCAGAAGGAGTCAAAGGTAAGTTCTTTATTTTTTTATTTTTACATATAAATTAATTTGAACCAGAAGATGATCGGAATTGATTGATGTCATCGCCCTCCGCACCTGACCTCCTAATTCGGATCGATATCAACGAAACAATTTAGATTTAGGACGAAATTGTCCTATTCTTGTCCTATTTAATTAAGATAAAAATTTAGAAATTCTATAATTTTGATATAACAATCCAAGTTTCCTTTCTAAAATAATATGTCTAGCTGGCTCATGTGTTGCAAGTGGAAAAGAATATTTTGATGGAAAAATTGTGAAAATATTTATACTGCTAAAATTGTTATTCAAGCGAGAAGAATGTAAATTGAACAAAAATTGTTTACTAACCTTCAAATTATCAGGGGTGATATCAAACATGTATTGAATTTTACACAAATTGTGTTTAGTTCGGGAATTCTTGATGGATAATTTAGTTTTTTCGATTTTTTATTTTTTGTATAGATAATTTAATTTATTATGTCGATTTTCCTTACATCAATGAATTTAAATCCGATATTAAAACTCGACATATTAAACACATCTACATATATATATATAGTTAACTAATATTTATTAATTATAGGTATAACTTTTAATATGGTTATCTATCGATAATTTAAATTCTAATTAGTATGAACTATATTATTATAGGTATATAATAATATTAAATTTATACCTACCTAAAAATGTTAAAAATTTTAATTAAAAGATTTTAGCTATTTTTCTTGTCCTTCATAAGTAAGAAGCTTTGTTTGAAGTAAATTATATTATCGACAATTATTAATCTAAAATTTAGAAAAGTTATTAAGAAATTTGATTGATTTTAAATTTGGATGTCTTATATATAAATAATGGCATAACACGTATTGTTACTTATATAATATATCTAAGCAAACAACTTTATGCATAAAAGTAAGATTTTTCCCTCAATCGATAATTTAGTATTCCACTGTTTAATAAGGATAACATATACTATTCTAAAAAGGGTTTTCCTTATTGACTTCTATCACTATGACAACGAGGTCATTCTAGAATGCAGTTATCGGCATTTCTTTGATTGTTGTTACACAATAAACCGTGTGTGTGGTAGATCAGAATAAGGGCAGAATAAGGAGACGGGGTGGAATACAAAAGATGTGAATCAAGTGGAAATGGATCTTACATACTATATAGTAACATTTGATATTCATATCAGGTCTCACAGTAAACTAACTTCTTTAATATTTAAAGATGTACTTGGCGTGCAACATCTAAATATCAGAGATGTTATCTACTTCCGTAATGGGTGTGTCTCACAAAGATTCCATTAAACTAGTCATCGTCAACCTTGTCGGAGAAGCCACTTTTTCTTGAAACGATGGAAAGCCACGCATTGAAAACTCACTTTGGATTCATCGGCTTATTCAAGTTCACTCTTTCTTATGTCTACACTATAGTACTTATAATTTTGAAGTTCGATTTATGAATAATAAAAACATTAATAATAAATTAAAAAGGATCTCTCAACATAAATTTCAGAACTAATTTTTGTAGTTCAAACAAAAAATTTATTTTTCTTTAATTTTAATTCATTTTTATTATCGATTTTAAAAAAGTGATAAAAATTAAAGTAATACAAATTTTAATTTAATCTTCCGTTTAATTAAATTTAATATTATTTATTCGTAAATTTATATTTTTTTCCTTCGTGATTTCTAATATTTTATTTATTGAATAATAATTAAAATTTATAATTTTTTATCGCTTAAAATTGTAAAAAAAATTCTTATTGTCAAATCCTTTTGTCCAAAATCCTTTTTAAATCGAAATGCATTCCATTATTTTATTTTTCTCTATTTTGGAACCCTTCCTATTATGTACTAAAAATACAATTATTTAAATAAAAATATTTCTAGTCGAGGTTGGATTAGAATAAATAAAATAAATTAACTGGATTAAATAATAATTTCTATGCATATTTATGATAAAATATTCATAAAGCATTAAATGAATGTAGTGATAATCTGGTCAAACAATTTTAGGATATTAAAAATAAATAGTTAATGAAAAAACATTTATTCAATTTATACAAAGTGTACAGATAAACTTTGCTATTAATTAGTTATTTTTTGATACTTGTTTTTGAACAAAACATTCAGTTATTCCTTGAATAACTATTCCATTTCATTTAATGAATAATATTTTGATGTGTTAATCAACTTTTTCAGATATGCTTCAATATTTATTATCGCATTTATATTCAATTCTGTTAACTTATAGTCGTTTACATCCTATTTTGCTGGCTGCTTAGCAACCAGTGTTTCACTTTTAGGCAAGAATGATCTTGTGAATGTATAAAGCAATTTTCATTAACGACTTTTAATTAATGAAAAAGTGCACCGATTATTTTTTTATTTAATGAATTGAGTGTACAAAATATTCAGTGTACAAAATGTAATATGTTTCAATTATAGGAAATGTTATTAGAAAAATATTGAGGCAGATTATTGAGGCAGATATTTTAATCAATCATGCTACCTCCCATATAATGACATTTTTGGAGGGATTATAAAATATCCTATTTCTGTTTACTTAATATTTGAAGTTTATAATTGTGTAATAATTTAATTTTAGAAATTTATTTTACTATGTGTGTTTTTTTACTTAATAACATTAATTTTTATAATATCATTTTTTATATCAGTTAATTTTTCCTCCCATTGTTTATAGTTGTCGGTCAATTTCGCGTTCGAAACACGTCCAAAGAAACGTTCGCCCTGAACTCTACGAAAGAATTCAATTTATAGAAGATGGTAATATCTAACTTTATTATGATTATACGTTTTGTAAAATATTTTAATTCTTTCATTAAGCCTTTGTTGCCTATAGTCCTTATAATTATATTTTTTGTATTGACTTAACTGTAACAGATCCACTAGATGTTGTGATGTCATCTCCGTCAAATTCGGAGACATCTATGACAGTCAAGGAGGCTCTAAATCTTTCCAAAACTTTGACAGACCACGCGGCTACAAATTCTGAAGACTCGTCCAGCTGTAGTGATTTCGATATAAAAATAGGTCAAAGGAGTACACGCAGAGAAAAGTCGGTCAAGGTTAGTGTATTTTAACAAATTTAATATGCAAATATAAATAAAACAAATTACAAAACACAATACATTAATATACTTCATATTGATTATAGATATATTACTATTTCACTTTGAAATGAATGGAAATAAAAGTTTTTGTTTTTCATTCTGTGGTTAGAATATATAATATATATGATTTATTTTATATTTTATATCCGTACTTTTATTCCCTATATGATACAATCTCTGACAGAAAATTGACATCACGTCGAGTCCAATTAGTCCTCAGAAAGAGGTTGAGAGTTGCTCTGTTGTTGGAAGATCTGTGACTTCACGATCCCGTAGTGTAAGAGAACTTCGACGTCGGACCCAACCGCATGAGCGCGCTTATAATGATAGTGAGTTCTTTATTTTTCAATTTCTTTATTTTTATTAAAATTGTATGATAATATTTATACAATTGAAGAAATATTAAAACTGTTTGAAAACGAGCTATTTTTTTTTATAGAACAGAGAATTCGCGTATTTAGAGAAGTCGTGGCAACTGAACGAACATACTGCTCCGGTCTGTGGACGCTAATTGACGTCATCGCAGAAACATTTAAGCGAGCCTCATTTATACCGATGAAAGATCTCAGGTTTGTCGTCTTTTTCCATTTATATGGCTGCCCATAATTAGCTCCGCATGTATAGTCGATGTTGATCTCTAATTTTAATTAAATGAGTGGCAACCAAAACTTTATGTTTTTAAAAACATTAACAGGGACATATATATAATGTACATTTTTCGAAACAAAAAAGGAAAATTACTTCCTTTATTCTCTGCAAGTGGAAGAATATCTATTGAATCTACATATTTATTTAATGTATATATTTAACTAAATTCTAAATTTACATTTCAGCCAGAAGAGTAAGAAAATTATATATTATAAAATAATGATTTCACTCACTCTAGATTCGAAATTTACGTTCGAAGATATTTTTGAACAGAATATACTGGGAGGTTACGCTTATAAAAACAAAAGACCCCCACAAAAAAAGTATTTCCTTATATCTTATCTGTAAGATATTATTCATTTCAACCGATCAATATAAAAAACTATACTTTTTTCTTCGTAATTTTTATAAAATCTGTATTTTCGCGCAGTAAAAAAATTCAAGCGGTTTTAAAATCTTCTAGGCGATATTTGCGGGATTGATTCATCGTTTAAGCATTATAGTTTCCATAACATTTAGAATTTGTTTACTTAGTGGAAGTAAACACCCCACCGGAAACGTAGATGGGGATACGACAGTCCAGAGGCACTCATTTCAGTGATCTTATTTAGCTAATGGGATCGGGTTCTTTGAATTCTTTAAAAATAGACGATTGACATTAAATATTGACTTTGAAATGTTTTCACTTTCATTTTTAATTACACTAGAAACATTCCAGAAAGTGTCCTGTAATATAATAAATTTGCTGTCCATTTCGAAATCATATTTTATAATATGAAAAGATAAAATAAACTGTATGAAATTAAAATGTTTTCAAGATTCTTAAAATATTCCAAAATTGATTTCTTATATTATTTGATTAAGATTTTAATTAATTAAACTTTAAAGAGTATTTTTATTATAAATATTATCAATGGAAAATCTATTTTTAAATCTTAAAAGTCTTATATTATGGATCTTTTCTTTGTTTTTTAGCGTAATATTCCCTTCCTCGCTTCCTGCTTTGTACACCCTACATGCCGCCCTGCTTAATGACCTTGAACAACTCGAAAGCCCCTCCTTCTACGACCGACTTGACTCTCCACTCCAATCGGGGTCCACTTCTACTATTCTGCTCGAAGCATTTAGAAAAAACGAATCAGAGCTGTTTTCTGTCTACCGGGCATACCTGGTACAATTTACTCGGGCTGTACGTCTTATAGCAAAATACATGAAACACTCTTACAAGTTCCGACGTCTTGTTAAAGTAAGTTATTCAACAGTTATTCTACGTACATTTTTGTCCAAGATATTATTTCTCAGAGATAATTTTATAATTGAAGGTAATAAACAAAACCTTTATTAATAAAAAAATATGTTAACTTATAAATAATCAAGCTAATCATAAGTTTAACTAATTAATAAAATTTATGTAAGTACTACTTGAAAAAATTGTTTATGCTAATAAGATTTCGTTTATTAAATAATCACGAATGTTTTATTTACTATATTAAATCTTTCTACCAGAAACTTCGAAATCACCCGAGTTGTGCCAGTTTGGATCTTCCTGCATTTCTAGTTACTCCAGTCCAAAGACTTCCTCGATATCTCTTACTGGTCAAGCAGTTATCCAATCACACCCTTGAAGACCAAAACGAACATAGATCATTGCAGATTCTACAACTGGTACTGAAATCTTTTCTCGAAGAAATAAATTCCGACCTTTCGTGCGCTATGGATACATCAGCCGAGGAAAGGTACATGACCTAAACACATTTTCTCATTTGCCCCTAAAAAATAAAAAATAGAACCTTTATTTAAGATATCCAACACTTAAAATCTCACTTCTTTGCGTTCAAATCATATAAAGTTAACAATTTCAGAGTCAAATAAAATAAACAAACAGAAAAATTTTTTAATATAATATTTATTTGAATTTATGAAAGATTTTGAAAGGTTTATTTAAAACTTAATATACGTGTAAACATAAAAATCACAGGCAAACTGTCTAAAATTAAAAAAATGACTAAAATTTCTAATATATATTATAATTACTTGCCAGACATTAAAATTGTCATTATAGTCAATCCTTAATGTCCCACACAAATAAATGTTTATTATTTAAATAGTGTCTCCTTAATTGATTTTCTATCAATTATAAATTTCAGACGAGAGCGACCACAGTCAACGGAAGGTAGTTGTGATTCCCTTACTATCACCGATCTCGACCCTTCTTGGAATGGTTCCCAACGCATTATGACGTCACAGTCAGGTGACGATTTGGCGGGAGGAAAATTCACTATGTTGTCGAAGCTTCTAACACGACATCGCCCCACTAAATACAACATAACGGGAGGTATAAATAAATTATGCTGCAACCTTCTTGTCTGTTTCATACTTTGTGTGTACATTGAAACAAAAACGATCTTATTATAAAGGCTACAGAATAATTTACATTAGAATACGTCATCCACAAAATCGATTGAGTTTTATACAAAGTTTTCTAAGTTTATAAAATTCCCGAAATGTATGTATTATACATATTTTAACACCTTTATAATTCGACCAATTTTCTTGTTAATATATGCTCCTGTTAAGAACTCCTGATAATTCGTGACTTTTGGATTATCAATGAGTTGCCGCTAATTAATTAACCGGGCAACTGTACTTCAAAATATCTCTTTCATTTATACACTATCAAAATCCCAAATGACAAACATTATATCACAATAAAATTGTGGAATTTGGCAAAATTTATTCAAACTCTATTCACAATCTAATATCATTTATTTCAAGATTAAATGATTTTATATTACAGAACCATCAGAACACTTTCTACGACATCGAGGGACTTCAACTCACGACACTAAAGAAGAGAGCAGCCCGACTGTCTGTTCCTCTCGTGTGCTTCTTGGTCAAGGATGGGTGTCCATACCCTCTCTAAACGGTGGTGGTCCTGTCAACTCAACCTCCAATTGCAGCCCTGCTGAGACAGTGCGAAAACGAAGTAGACAGCCATCTCCCGCAGCAGGAAAATCAACTATTGAGTATCGATCCACAAGACAATCCCGCCCCCAATCAGTGCCGCCAGGAAGACAAAAGAAGGCAACTAGTTCGATAGTGGATTCAAGAACGAAAGGCAATTTAATTCGTGTAAATACATACTTATTTAGCAAAACTATATCTGTTTTCGAATTCAAAAAAATTGAAGAATAAAAATGATGATATCGTATAAAAATATTTCGCTTTTATATACACATGTTTAATGAGAATTAAATAATAACTGTATACCTAATCGACATTTTAAATAGTATAAAAAATACATTTAAATATCTTCAACAAAAATAATTAATAATATGTAAAAATGTTTTGAGTGGTTTCAAGCATTTTTTAAAAAACAAATCCAGGTAATCTCAGATTTCTTAATTTGAAATGTAAATAATTTCTATACAATTATGCAATATTTAAGCGTAAGAAAAATATTTTATTAATTAATAGAAACATTTTATTTATCTAATTTACATTTTAAATTAAATTTTATGATATTCAATTAAATGTCTAAATAATTCAAAGTCAGTTATTGAAGAATATATATTTTATAAAGAAAAAACATATTTTTTCAATCTCTTTAATTATAAGTTAGTTTGATTGAAACCATATCGATTTAATAAATGGCATTTATTTATTTTCGATTTTTTTTGTTATTTGTTAAGATAAGGCCGGAAACAGTTTTGGATCGTCCATTATCGGTTGGCCAATCAAGCTCATCTAATTCAGAAGTGACGTCTAGTAGGCACTCAACTCCTGTAAACAACGGTACAACAGCAAATGAACAAGTTCAACCAAGCAAAGGTCTCACGATAAAGAAATCTTTCAAAAAGATGTTTTACAAGAAAAAGTAAATAAAATTACAATAATATATCGGATGCTTATCAACAATTAAAATAGGAAACACAAGGAAGCACTCGCTGTTATCGATTTATTAGTATTCAAATTTTCAATAACATCGAGTTGTTCTTTCTTTATCCTAACATATTGTAGTACCTTACTACTATTCTAATTGTCAGTAGTATAAAATATATTTTCAAATTATTTTACAGACAACCTACGTCTGAAATGTCTCCGCCAACAAGAAGAACAGCTTTGTACAGAAGTCATAGTTCATCTAGAAGTTCACCTAATATTTCAGAAAAAAGTTGTGGAATTTTTAGAGATGAGCTTAAGAAATTATAAATCAATTTATATACTGTAGTTTGAAATGTTATCACTAATTATAATTGATATACTGCTGATATATTTATATAGATTATACTGCATATTGTTTCACGATGCGCTATACATTTTCCATTATTTTAAAGGTTGTATCATATGTATATTATTGTTGTTCTACATACAATCTGTTCTAAATCCATAACAATACTTCTTAATTTTCTTCGAACATTACAATTTGAAAGCAAAGAGTGTTGGAGCTCCCTTTTTTGGGTTAGACTTGGCTCTGATATGTCAAGAGATTTCGACAGATTTTTAAACAAAGTGTAGATGAAAAAATGGTCATTTCTAATTGAAGTCAATGTATTTACAGTTAATTCAGCTACAGCTTGACCTTACAAAACTGGTACAGAAGCGTTCTGCCTAAATTGTCAGTAATTTTCAGAATTGTCTTCGATGAATCTAGTCCGTATAAAATAAACTGGCTCATTTGATGTTTGACACTAACAATCCTAGTGCGTATATCAGGTTCGTACGATCAAATTTACTCATAAGTTGATGCCATCATCGTATGTCTTTACTCGAAACCATTTTAACTGGGTACTTCGTAAGAAAGTTCGTAGGTAAGATGGAACG
>JAUZNC010028182.1:0-21680 GCA_034780395.1 Vannuccia rotundouncinata | reverse complement strand
TATTGTATTGTATTGTATTGTATTGTATTGTATTGTATTGTATTGTATTGTATTGTATTGTATTGTAGTGTATTGTATTGTGTTGTATTGTATCGTATGTAGACAAAATTTGTCAATGAAGAGTTAATTGTTCTTTCGTATTTTTAAGTGTTTTTTTCATAACATTTATTATGTAAATAATTAGTAAACTGGGTGGATAGTACATATATATATATAATATATATGAGTATTTGTATATATATATTAATGACTAATCATTGATTATGGCAAAGAACTTAAAATAAATTTAATTCAAATAAAATTAACAAATAAATTATTGAAATCCTAAGAGATATAATAGATAACATTTTTTTGTATTTTTATATTAATAATTATATTTTTAAATTATAAGTCCTACCATTAACATATATATATATGTATTTATAAGATTGAAAGAAAATTTATATTTTAACATTTAACAAGGCTGCATATTTTTGAATTATTCATAATAATTTATAATTTAAAAATGGTTATTTTCAGATATTTGTATTAATATCGAATAATAATTTTTTTTATTCTCATACGACATTTTGACAAATTTGCATATTTTCTATTAAAAAGAATTTTAAATGAAATTTCAAATAATCGTTCCTGAATTTAATTTCCGGAACGTTTGTTATCGTGAAATCAGAAAATCAAATACAGGTAGAAATCAAATATGTATTATTGAAGTTGAAAAAATATGTAATTCTTTATAAAAATAAAATCATTTAAAAAAAATAATAACAAAATTATTCTAAGTTCCAATTAAGCAATTATAATCTTAGTGATTATCGGATAAAAAATTATTTATTCGTAAACAAAAAATATTGTAAAAAATTTTAGAAAAATTAGAAAAAAAGCTATTTTCCTGAAATTGGAAAACTTATATTTATTAAATTTATTAATATTCATTTATTAATAAATATGGAAGTATTGAAATGTGCTTTCCCAACGAAGGAATGTTATTTTTTCCAATAGAAATGTCTATGGTGACAGTATAGAAATTGATTTAAACGTTTAATCTTTAAAAGTTAACTAAAAGTTTGTTGTCTATTCATTATAAATTTATTGAAATAAAGCTATTTCTAATTAAATTTAGAATCATTAAAAAGTTAACTTTTCACTATACAATAGATAGCATAAAACTCTAATATCTATAAAATTTCACAGGTTTGGAAAAGTTCCACTTTACTAAAAAGTACTACTTTTTAGTACTATTGAATCTAACTTTTCATAGCAACCATAGGAAAAAAATGTTTTTACAATATTTAGAATTTATTCCATATTTAAATAATTTATTAAATATTTTATCGATTGCTTTCTAAACTTTATTGATACTAAAATTACTGCCATGAGTATAAAGCTCTTCTCGAAATTACTTTAACTATTTTAAGAGATTTTATAAACGTTATACTGTGAATAAAAATTGAAAATGATTGCCTTCAACATAAAAGCTTGTGTTCAAATTTATTCCCTATAAATCAGAATCTATTTAAAAGTATTAATTAATAAAAGTGTATCATTATAGGTATACCTATGGTTTAATTTCGTAGAATAAACGAACAAATTATGATATTTAATATAAATTGTTTAATGAAACTAAAATTATAATTAGATGTAAATATTTCATCCCCTCACCTAATAATTCTATCATAACAAGAAATAGTCAAAATAAATTCGAAATATTAACCTGTATTCAGCAAATTTAAAAAAAAGTTTAAAAAGTCTAAAACTTACTTTTAAAAAACATTTTCAAATCTATATTTTAATTTTTTCAATGTGTAAATATAATGAAATGTTAATTTTAATTTTAAACAAAAGCAATACAATTTTTTAAATATTACATTCCTAATTTTACTATTTAAACTGCCCAAAGTTTCAATTTTTCATGTAATGAGTTTGCTGATATATAGCTCTGGCTATACCTAAATAAATATTTCCTGTGTATTACTAATAAGCTGAATATAAACCCCGTATTAGCAATATGCAGAACCAAAACACCCTCGCTCATTAAAAGGAGGAGATATGTTATGCCAACTAAGGTCTGTATCATCAACACGCGTTATATTTTCTGTTTCAAATTTCGGCAACTCTAATAAGCACTTAATTTTCTTTAGGAAGTTGGTGTATCCGTCAGTGCGTATCTTTTGATCATGTTTGACAACCATCAGGATATTACACAATTTGGACTTCTGAAAATCTTCTGAAACACTCCAGAATTAACTGTTATTTGTCATTCCGATTGCATTTTGTCCTCTTTTTATTTATAAATAATAATCATGAAATAATCCTCTTCTAGACGAAGCAAATTTTAAGAAATCAAGAATTCAAGAAAATTGGGGATCTTAATTTGTAGTTTTTTACAGCTAGTAATAAAGTTTAATAATTATTTATAGTTATACCACCCACATTTCTTAAAGAAACTTCTCAGAAAAATTACAATAATTTATATAATAAAATTGCAATAATTTACAATAAACATTGAATTATATTTCATGAATCGAAAGCTAACATTTACAATTATATAACGTCGATTATTTTAGACATATATATGACTCAGTAAATTCTATACCTATTTTCCGATTTATCCAAATCGATAAACGTCCTAAGGTATACTTTTCCCGTTTTGTGTCGACCGTATTGGAAATGGTTAATTCTTGAGAATTTTCGATCGGAAACGAAAATAATTTATGACAGACGATTACTCTCCAACTTCGAGCGTAATTGTCATAGCCTTGGTTATAAATGTGCCCATATATATTCATTTATTTTATTAGGAATATGTCTGTATATAATATATATATGTTTGAATAAAAGGAATGCTCTTGATAATTCGACTTTTTTGTTTTGTTATTTTGACTTTGAAATAATTGAATATAACAAATATTCGATGAATATTATTAAAACAACCGATTTAAATATTAAATATATAAAAATTCAAATGAAATTTAAATTATTCTTTTTAATCATTTTATAACTGAAATTGGACTAAGAAACACATTTTAAATTGAATTTTCTTTCCAAATACTAAATTCTTCTAAAAATTATATTTTTAATATTTGCATAAATTATTCAAGCTTTATTCAAGTCTAATTTTTTCTAATGGTTGTTTTAAAAAGTAAAATATACCAATAACTAATAATTAACTCACCTAATAATTTTACCTTATTACCGGGATAATGTATATATAAAATACCGCGTTTCCATAAAATGTATATCACATTTCCAAAAATTCCTGAATGTTGTATTTACAAATTTAGATATTTTTAAAAAATAGTTCTGATTTATTTCTCAATTTTCTCCACTATAGATATTTCTTTATATCTTCAAATGATTTATGTTTAAGATATATATGAGAAATTGGAGATGTTTTTAATGAAGACTCACTGAGAAGTGTTTTATTCTATCTTTTAGTAATCAATATTTATATTTATTTAAATACTTTCCTTGTTATTGGAATTACATTTTCTGATTATAACCGTTAACTTATACAAAGAATAAAATCTACTATAAATATGTGCATAATAAATAGTTTTCAATACTTATTGTAAAAAAATATATAGAATCAAACATTATACGAATGGTTCGAAATGGTTCGAACAAACCAAACAATGAACCATTTGACTGTATACAGTTAAATCAATCGATTATATTATACAAGATGTATCAATATATATTTATATATACAGTACTGTAGTACATTATACATTAGAGTAAACAGTATATAGTAATGTTTTGAATATTACTCTATGTAAATTGAAAATGCTATAACTATATGAGTCATTCATTCACATCCTGAATGTATGCGAATTACGATCGACATTCACCACACCATTTATTCAAAAATTGAAAAACGGACCCCTTTCTGCTTTGTATTTTTTTTGAATTCCTGTCACAAATATTTTTAAATATAAATCATTTGTAAATAATATTGTGAATATCCCAACTTTCTTGGTTATATTTAATTACTGCTTTCTGCAACACAAAAAGTAAAATTTTATTTTTTTTAAATAACCGGGATTGACAATTGAAATGCATCTGTTAAGTAATATGTCCTGGGCAATAAATGAACTTTTAATACCCTTACAAATAAATTCTTTTATTAAGAAACTTTGACAGGCCGATCCATAAGGTTTATTTCTATTTTCAGACATTTTTATTTATGTGAACAATATCATTAGCATATTTTCAAAACTGAAGCATTCGACTGTGTATCCGATTGAGACCCTTAAAATCGATATTTTTTTATAATTTGTTAAGAAAATATAGAAAGTTTAATTAACCATACGAGTCTATTTAAAATATAATTTATGACATGATAGTACATTCAATAAC
Source organism: Vannuccia rotundouncinata (assembly GCA_034780395.1). Lineage (NCBI taxonomy): Eukaryota > Metazoa > Platyhelminthes > Proseriata > Coelogynoporidae > Vannuccia > Vannuccia rotundouncinata. The sequence goes on along the minus strand of JAUZNC010028182.1, from coordinate 17,324 downwards.
ATCCATTTTCAGAAAGGTAGTTTACAATATCCGTAAAGTAGTTTATAATTTTCAAGTGCATCATAATTTATGTTAGTAAATAGTGAAAAAATTTTCACCTTAGAAAATGCGTTATGCGTTGCAGTCACTCTGTTACTATGATTTATTATACTTAATATAATATTATTCCATCTAATCGGAACTGTTTATTCACTTGGAAAACGAAACGCTATATTAATATGTAAATTTAGCACCGTTTTAATTATGTTCTTTTTAATGAAATCCAGCGGAAGCCTCTCAACACAAATTTAAATAACAAACGAACAACAATAGATATATACTAACATTATAGAAAGACAAGTAAGAAATCTGTTTGCATAAAAATCCTATGGATTTCCTCTTCTCTTCCCATTATAGAAAAACATTTTCCACACCTTTGTGTCCACCGTTATATACATACGAATTTCTTTTGTGTGCCTTTCCCTTTATTATTTGCTTAAGTAGCAGTTTCCTTAGATGCTCCAGCTCCTGTCAAATTTACTTCGCGGGGTGGCCTTACGAAATTCGCGTCGAAATTATAATAGTATCAACATTTTTTGTGCATCTGAGTCACAATAAATGAAGGGTGTATATAGCCCTCCGTATTAGACAAAGTCTTGTTGAACAACATTAAAATTAAGAGCTGCTGCATGTATGGTGTTTGTTTTGGCAAGTCAAACATTTTAAAATAATAAATATACTAAATAAGTTTCTTTAGCTAATTATTTTTAATTGATATGTGTATATTTTTCAATTAGTAACATACAAACACCCATTCATGGCGATAAGGGATACATTTTAACAAAATTTAATTCAAAAACTTGGTTTATTATAATTCATTCTTATTCTTTGTTTTCGTTATATGTTATTATAAATAGTTTGTTTACAATTGACTTAGTTAGAAGCTTGGTAATCAATATTTCATACAGCCATCAAAATCAATTAATTCCTTTCTTTGAAAATGCTTTTAGATTTATGATATCTTTATTCAAAGATGTATTATTTTTTATTGATTTACCATATATTCAAAAAAGTTGGGTAATTTTTCAAAATTATTGAATTGACTTTAAAGATTTATTTGATTTTAATTAGAGCTTGGTAATTGGACCACAAAATATTGTAAGAAGAAGAATATTGATTGCAATTTTTTTTTAAATTAAAATTCATAATTAGTTAAAAAAATATGTTAAAAATTATAAACAAGTTACATTAAATTTTTAATTTTTAATATTAATTATTCACTCATTAATAATAAGAACAGTGATATACGTATTATTTATTAAATTAAAAAATATATTTTAACAGTATTTAGTCGAATTTTAAATTTCATCATATACTACTAGTAAGTAGTGCCAAAAGAATTGCAAGTATAATTTATAATATGTGTATATCTTAATTGAAGCTCATAATATTCCTTGGGCAAATAAGACTTTAAAACACACTCTGTGACGTCCTTTACTTTACATTTCTACTTTTTGTTTATTTATGTGTCAATTGGTAACCTAGACGAATGCTTATAGCAAAAAGTCTTTTTAAAATAAATTCAGAACAACCATGATCAAAGATATTATAATTTTAATTAACGAGCATAATGATTTGTTTTAAGTTAAGTATATTTTTTTCATCCCAGTCATGATATATAAGTCAATATAAATCCTATTTAAGATTTCATGTTGATTATATATTCTCCAGATATTATAAAAGTTTCATGATTAAACTTCAATATTATATTGTTTCAAGTTGAAAATAAACTTTTTTGTTATGGCTTTCTGCAAATAATTTGTAAATTTGATTTTAATATATAACATTTATTATTATAGTGATATTTATATTTATATTCGCTAGCAAGCCTGGGACGACTTTTTCATTTGATTAGTTGTTTGTGTGTTTGCTGGTCAAAACAAAATTGATGATGTAACTCAAATTCAAATGGAAGCTAAAAACTACTAAAAATTATTATTACCAATTTGTTCAAACTTTATTTAATTAAAAAAAACAATCCCTTATACATTTTTCTCAATGAAGGCGATGGAGATTGTAACAAGCTCATAAAAATCCATTGTATTACAAATTATCTTTCAGATTCATGGTCGGCGCCGCCATTTTTATATTGGGGGGTGGGGGGGGGGCTACTCATGCCACACAATTAAACGCTGTTTACCCGACAACTTATCATATAATATCTCCAAAAATGTCTTTTCTTTGTTAAGCTATATGAATAGATTGTTATTTTCATAATTTTAATATTTTCATAATTTTAGTATCATGTTTATTTAATTATCTAGTTTATTGAAACAGTATTTTTATTATATTATGGCTAAATGTTTTATGTTAATTTCTTCTTTCGTTTTGTTCCCTAAATTGTTTGAATCTGAATTAATAGAATTTGAAAAAAATGAATTTCTTTGTAAAATACTTTCGAAAAATGTCAAATTATGTTGGTCTGTGTTTCGTAAATATCTAATGGCGTTAAAGCGGTTTTGTATATCTAATATGGCTGAGTGCAGACAGTGTCACATTTTATCATATAGTTTTTTTATATAAATGTAATGTCATTATTTAATTATTAAGTAGAAAAGTAGAATATATATTTATTGACCCTACTAATTATCGATTATTATCCAACAAAAAAATGTTCCATTTGATTTATTTGAAATAGATGGTTTACTGGTTATCAAAGGCGAAATAATAGATATATTTTAAATCTATGGTTGATAATAAATCAGGGATATATTTAAAAAATATTCATTTTTCGTTTTTCTATTTTGTTAAAATTTGTAATAATCTTATAATTTGAACGACGAATCTATATATACAAATCTATCGATTTTGAGGATTTTAAAAACCAGTTAGGTTAGGTAAAAAAATTGATTATGTCGGTATTATAGACGAAAAATGGTTTTACTGTATAGAAAAGTACAACCGAGACATAATGTTGGTTGGTTTCCCTCAAACGTCGTCACACTCAACGATGGAGCGCAAGCATATGGCGGCATGTGGTGTGGCGGTTTCACATGTCCCCAAGATTTTCTGCAGCGAACATACAATTTCCTCGAATTGAATCAGTGAAATAATAGACTTAACTCTGCAGGCAGAGATGATCTGGGTTATTTCTTACACCCATATACACCAACGTTCACAACTCAATGATAGTGAAGAAGTTCCACACAGACTTTTAACTCATAATTGATGATGACGATTTTCTTTGTAAATCGTTTATATAAAGTAAATTCTACACCTCTCAACTTTTTCTAAATATTAAAGTTTGTGGACAAATAGTATACATATATTTCCGCTTTTCTAATATTTTCTATACAATACTCAATAAAAAGAATCTATTTTCATTTCTATTCTTTCATATCTTCGCCCACAAAATACTCATTGCGGACACAATTGGACATTGCAGACAATTTCAGATGTACAAATATAATTACATTAAAACTTTAACTGCCTAAGTTTACTTTTTCTAAGAGTTCATGTTATAACAGTTATTATATAAACTACAGATACAACACAAATAGCTGAACAGATATTTAGCGCTCGATAAATCGCCATACCATCATACTTTTGGACTTTTGAACGCTTTTGAACGAATAATCATAATTTACATTTCATTAACATGAAAATCGGCAAATATCAGTTTAACACTAAAATTCGATCGATAACTCAGTGATTTGAGTGTGGACTAGATGTTTAAAATTTATTGAAATTCGGTTAATTGTTTTTCCAAAACCGTTCCACAAACAACTTGTTTGTTTTCGTTTCACGAAAAGTTTTGATTCGTTTTTGCGTTTCACATAAAATGTATCGATTTTTTCTTTTTAACTTAATATTTTGAATTTTGAAATTATTATTATTATTTAGTTACTATTTTCATAATTATAGATATCTAAATTTTGTGAATTAAAAATGCATATTTTAACGATTTCAAAGTGGGATTGCCAAAATGTTTGCTACAAGGGACCAAAAACATCAAGTTTCTTGATTGATAATTGTTGAAAATTCAATAACAAAAAAGCAATAAATTATTAATTGTATCAAAAATAAATATAAATAAATACAAATAAAATTTATTTCCTATAAATAAAATTATTTCACTAAATTTGATTTTTTTAGTCGATTTCATGAAGGACCAAATGAAGTAAATTAGATACCAATAAGCCGACTTCATTGAATAAAAAAACGAATTTAAATTCCCTAAATTCTTACTTGTCGGTGTACTAGTGGAATGCTTGCGGACTTGAATTATCAATAAAGGACATTTGAATGATTTACTTTAGATTTGTTTGCTCATGAGAAAACATACGCTAATACATTTTATGAAAAATTATTAAATTTTTAAACAAGATGAATAAAAAAAGTAAAAATGATAAAAGAATAGCATCCCTCCTCATCAAAATATATCATTACTTTTAGAATAAAAAATAAAGACTTGTATAAATACAAATAACAATCAAAACATAATTTTATTTTTGTATTTCTTTCAGAAGATCGGAAATATCATCTATACATGGTAATGAGAATCGAAATATTAGTTTTATATCCACAGAACAGAAAATTATAGTTTCGAACGTGTTATCATGGGTAAGTAATTTTTTTTATTGATTTGGACTATTTGAAATTTTGATTAGTCGTCTTCTTAGAAACTTATCTGAGCCGTCATGATTATATTCTTTGTCAGACGATCTCCCCAAACTTAAAGATACTCGCTTCAATAATTTTCCCATCGGTATTTTCTTTTTATAACTATTTAAAGAAAGCAAGTAGTCCTCTGTTTTTTCAAAATTGTCAACTTCCGTTAAGGGCAATCTTGCCAAAACAGAATCGGTGCAATCTGTTTTAATTGAGTGCTTTTGTTTGGTGGAAAATTTTTGCGCAAAACGAGACCAAAAAGAAACTTTATTTTTAGATTGTTTTTTAGCATTCTTCAAGTCTCCATAGTAAAATTCATTAGTCATCAAGTCAGGGCTGTCATTATTTTGAATAGATTCTACAATTGACTCATGACTACTTATGGAACCTGATGAGCTGTTAATTTTTGTCAGAACAGAAATTGAAATATCTTTAATTTCCTGATTTTTAACTTCCCCAGCGAAATAGTTCATCCTCGCTGGAGGTATCTCTTTTTCAACGTCAATCTTGTCCCCGCGACAAGAATCTAGAGAAATGTCCGGTTTGGGTGTTGTTGTAGTTTGATTTATTGGTATCTCTTGCTCCTCAGTCAATCGGTGTATGTAATTAAATGATGAATGGTTGGCCCTGTCCATAGGTTGAAAGATTTCATGGACGTCTTCTTCATCTGTTGGGATCGCTAACTGAATGTTCAACTTTGATGTAACATTCACCGGTTTATTATTTTTTTCTTGATCGAAATTAATCAAAAGTTTATTGCTAGTAGGTAATATTTTATCACTGCAATTAATTCTGTTGTCTGCTGTATCATCAAATTGTGCGTTTAATTCACAGTTTTGTAATGCTTTTAATACGTTTATTCTATCTTTTGAGGTATAGTTTACTTTTTCAAGATTGTTTTTATCGACTTCCGGGTGTTCAAACTGTTTTACTAACGATTTCACTTGATTCATTGTTCAGTATAAACACATATGTATGTTCTATGTAATTATAATAGAAAAATAATATTTAGTTATTTATAAACATAAAGATGAAATAATTGACTATATAAATTAATCGATTATTGAAATAATGTATTTGTACCATAGACATTATAATTGTAATTATAGTGTAATATCTATGATTTGTACTTATTTTTTAATAAAGAAAAACAGAATTTCATAAAACAAGATTTTTATTTCGTATATAATGATATCATTGTAAATATTTTATATCTGCATCTAAATATAATATTATATGTAAATTATATTTTGAAAAGATTGAAACTAATCCACAACACGAGAACATATTTAGCAAAATGTTTCCATTTAAGGTGTTTCAATTTTTTTTATCAATTTTAATTTTTTTTGTCGAAATATCCTTCACTGAAATAGAGAGGAAATATTTCTCTCGCTCATTTTAAATGGTAAATTTTATATTTATAAACAATATTATATTAATGTAATACATTTGTTCCCAGTCATAGTTTTAATTTAAAAAAAACACGTCGGTATAGCACATCTAATTCCGACGTGTTTTTCTTTTTAATTAATTTATTAATATTCAATTTTTCATAAACAAACACAATTATGTGTATAAATATACCTATAAATATTCAATAAAACATGTATAACGATATCTATGTCCTATTTTATAAATATTCGAAAAACTATTCAAAACAATCAATAAAAATATTGTAGAAATATTCAAAATATAGATTTATGTAAATTTAACAAAATTAATTTCTATAACAATATTATTAATATTTTTTTTGCCTATGCATTTAATTTTAGATTGCAGATCTATTTGTATTTTTTTGTTCAACAGTCGTGTAAGAACAACATTATTTTTGACTTCCTTCCATAATTCGTTCGCTTTGATAGGAGGGTCAACCAAGTCACTGACCGAAGAGATGTTCCATTTCGTCCGGATGTTGTGGATCGCTGAGCATTCTTCTGTGAGGTGTTTGGAGTCCTCTCGTGGTTCGTAGCACATTCTTCTGTCGTCACTTGTCCTATGCGGTGCATGTAACGACGAAGTTCTGGAGAGTGGCCCTATATGAACCTTCTCAAGCTGTAGGTATAATTTTTATAACTTCTAATTGTAGTTATAATGTAATTTTTATGAACTAATGTATAATATAACAAATTGACATAGATATGTAAAACCATAGAAATATGACTCTTATTGATTCTGTATGCAATTTAATGCTACTCTTCGTCTATACCCATTTATGCAAACTTCAATGCATATGGAATCAATAAGAGTTAAAAATCAATGTATAATTACTCTATATATACGTAAAACTATCCTATCTATATTTCATCTATATTTTAGTCGAATATGTTGGTTATATCTGAGTATGTTACATCGGAATTATACTGTTTTATAGGGCAGGCTAAAATCTATAGAGATAATTTTTATAACCAAACCTTCTTACATATGGCAAAACATGAAGCCAAACCTTTAAGTTTAGAAAAATCTACAATTATTCCTTGAATTCTACTCGAATTTTTAGCCTTTTGTCAATGAAGATCTTTTCAAAAGCTATAATTTATAAGTAAGTTAATCTTTAAGTTAGTCAGCCTTACTATTATATACTTTAACTTGATTTTGTTCAGAATATACAGTGAAAAAAAAAATAATAATGTTTTTCATATATATTAATAATTTAAATTTGAACAAATTAAAGTGTTGTTATTAATAGTCCCCCGCTTTACAAAATAATTCATACTTCTAATATAAACCTATAAATAACACATTCAAATCAATCAAGAAAAATCAGATACAATTATTTTCATAGTTTATTATAATAATACATATTTGGTGAAATTATTTATTGATCATAGTATTAACAGTTAAAAATAAATAAGCCAATAAATAATTTCACCAAATATATATTATTATAGTATACTATGAAAGTAATTGTAGCTAATTTTTCTTGATTAATTTGAATGTGTTTTTTATAGGTTTTAGAATAATATATTAGAAGTATGAATTATTTTGTAAAGCGTGGACTACTAACAACACTTTAATTTGTTTAAATTTAAATTATTAATATATGTGAAAAACATTTTTATATTTTCTTTACTGAACAAAATCAAGTTAAAGAATTACTTTAAAAATAGTAAAGCTGGCTAACTAAAATAAAGCTGAGAGTACTCGAAGTTCACTTATAAATTATGAAGCTTTTGAAAAAGTCTTGAGTCGTTTAAATTCATTCATTACATTTGCGTTAATTTATTAACACCCTGTATGTCACTATGCAGTAAATAATTTTCTATATTTTCAAAGTATGCAATAAAGTATCTAACCCTCGTCATTCGGGCTCGTTCATAGACATGTTAATCTTGAAAACTTAAATAAAGAAGATTATTTTGCACTATATTAGCGAAAATAACTATTAATTTTAATAATGAATACTTTATATAATACTTTAAATTATTAGAATTTAATGCAATACTTGATATTACAAATTATATTAAAAATGTGATGTTTATATTTGATGTGATGTGATATTTATATACAAATATTTTTAAAGCTTTAAAATAAACAATTAATAAATAAGCTTTTCATTAGAATATTATCCTAAAAGTAATAATATATAAATATATTGTCAAAATGGAATCAAATCGCTATATAATCATTATAATTAAACAGCGCAATAGGATATACCCAGAATTCATATAACTATAAGAAGTTATGGTTTAGTAATCTCACGGTAAAAGTGTTTACCTATACTGACAAAAGGTTCTATACTTAACTCAATTGGGTCCACTTTCATATTTGTTCAACAATCAGATACTCTGGGTATGTACTAATACGGAAAAATACTTTAATGTCTAATAACAGACAACTATTGCACTGAGAATCTGACATCGTGATTGTTCCAATGATTTATGACACCACTTTCATTGACAATCTGGAATGTGTTAAGCTTCAAATTATTAATGTAAAATTTGCAAGCAATAAACTATACCAGAATACTAAAATAGTGGACGATAAAAAATTACTTCTAATAAATTTATAAGCCTATAAAATGTTATTTGACATGAAGAAATTATGAATTATTATTATTATTTTGACGGCAGTAAGTGCTTGTTATTGATTTTTTTCAAGGTTATTTCTAAGTGTGGGGGATTAGGTTTATGATATGTTAACCCCCAGTAAACATTTATCCCCCGCTTTCCAATATAGTCTGCGAATGAGGCATAATCTAAAGACCGATAAAATAATTGGCTCGGCGTTAAAGTAAGTAAATTCAATCACATATTAACGTAAATTAAAATACGGTAAAATAAGTTATTACTATTTTTTATAAATTGATCTATAAAAACTATAAAATCATTGTTTTCATTAAATTAATAGCTTTATTTATAACATAATGAAATCCATAATAAATGTTTAATTACCACTTTAAATAACCAATACAAAAATTATGCATATTGTGTAATATTTTTCACCTATATAGTCAAATAATTCACAATAATTTATTGCTTGCAAATTTTCTATTAACAATTTAAAGTTAACGAAAAGTTACAGGTGTTAAATCAAAGAGGTGTCAAAAATCATTTCAACCTTGAAGATGGTAGGTTCTCAGTGCAATTATTATTGGACATTAAAGTGTTTAATCCGTATTAAACACTTACCCGGAGTTTTTAATTGATGAACACATATATGAAAGTGTATCCAATGAAGTCAAGTATGCTTTTTACAGATCTTTTGTGTGTTGTATAAACAAACACTTTTACTACGAGATTGTTTAACGATAACTGTGTTTTAATTTAGCTCTGAAAACTATCACCCACTTTAGTAGTAGCAACTGAAGCATAAATATTAGCTGGTAAGCTTGCTTTATTTCTAATTTATTTAAAAAATCTTATTTTATCTTTTTATATATTACTGACATGAAAAATAATAATTTGTAATTGTGCTAAAGGTCATATTATAGTTCGTTTCATTGTTAAAATATGATATATAAAAGTAAGAAGCAAAATAATGCCAAGATGGATTCCCTTGGGATATTAAACTGAATAATAGAAATGAAAAACACTGCAATTTTATATTTTAACGTTAAAATTTTAATTCTATTTATAACGAAATGAAACAATTATTGGAATACCTTAAATCATACAACTATAATAGACAAGTCAATGTTTAGTAGTTGTCAGGTAAAGATATTGTTGTAAATATAAAATTAGTATAATTATTTAAATGTTATTCGTCGCGATTAATAATATGTGCATAAATAAGTTGCGGATTTGAATTATCAAATCCTAAATTTCCAATTGTCCCTTTAAATATAATTTTTTGGATGTGTTAGCTCATTCATACAAATTTGAATGGAAAAGCGTATTTTAATATTTGTTGATTCGTTTTAATTAGTACCTCCTTCTATGCTTTTAGAACTTTAAAATGGAAATAATTTATGTAAAAGATATTTTTAAATTGTATAAATGCTAATAATTAATGACAAATTCTTATTTTGAAACTTCATTTCTTACCAAAATTTTAAATTGTTATTAATTATTTTAATTAGATAAAAATTTCTATTTTTACATTGACACATTTGTTATATTCTTCTAGGCGTATCGTACTTTTTTATGTCTAGTTAGTTTTACAATATATCTTACTAAGTTAGCAAACAACTAGGCTTAAGGTACAATGTGTTCATTATATTGGCAAAAGGAAATTGTACTACCTTGGTATGTCAGTTAAACAAATCAAATTCTGAATGCAACAATAGTCTGAGATTGTAAAGAATGAATTAAAAGTAAACAAACATTTTCAACACAAACACATATACATATATTGACTATTGCCCGCTATTAATCCTTCCATTTAAAGAGATATTGTTACATCGCATCTTGAAGAATAGACTCTAAATAGAATTTTATTCATTGCATTTTAAAATTTATTTTCTACACATTAAGTTCATTAATTTACCTCAGAATTCAATCTACTACGATTCATTAAACAAAGTATGACTGAAGATACATCGAACACACTCCAGATGTGTGCCAAGTGTGATGAACCAATCAAAAGGGAAGAGTTGGTCATTTCGGTTATGAACAAGAAATGGCATTCAGGTTGTCACGTCTGTTCGGTCTGCACTAAGGAACTCACGTCTTGTTCCTTCCAGGTATTTTTTTTTATTTCTAATTATTTACTTTTGGATACATTAATAATATAAATAAATTTTAGACGTATAGTTACAGAAACAATTTTTTAAAATAATATATTGAGTCTCTAAGAGCCTATTGTAGCTAATGTCTATTATAGCTTAAAAGGTCGTCTATAGATGTACAATATTGTGCATATATTTAACATTTATTACCATTTAGATTACAATTTTAGTAATTTTACTAAAATATAATTGATTAGGGTAGGTAAAGATAGTTAACGTCTATAAAACTATAATAAAAAGGACTAATGTCAATATATTATTTTTGTAAATATTATTTGTTTGTATAAACATAGACAATCAATATTTTTGGATATCGAAGATATTTGATAGGTGGCATTATAGATCATTTAAATTTGAAAAACCTACAGCATTGTTGCGTTTTGATTCATATTTTTTATAATTTTCACATTAATATTTAATTAATGTATATATATACATTATAATATAGAGCTAATTTTAGCAATTTTAGCAATACAATCACCCTATTTCTGTTCTACTCAAAGGTATAAAGGCTATAAAGTCCTATAAAGAGTATGATAGATACATTATTGAGAACTTTGAATATTTATTTAATGCGTTACAAATACGTTTAAGGTTAATTTCATAATTTCTCACAGGACTTACTTCAGATTAGCTCAATTTTAACATATTTGAACAAACAAAAATATGACGCTTTAGTAAACACTTCTTTAACTCTTCTTTAGAACAGCAATGACGACAGTAATGTTTGCTTCAAATGTGGGTAAAAATCAAAGCAATTGAGATAAATAATAAAAGTAGATATACACAATAGACATAGTCAAAGTCATTACCAATATAATGAAATATATTATAATCAAAGTTAAAATATTTAATACACCTTAACACTGTTAAACTCATGCTGAACCAATGAATTGTTAATTTACACTACAGTATGTCTCATAAATTACAACAACTTTTTATAAAAGTGTGTGCATAAATTTTTAAAAAGCCTGCAAAAATTGAGTCACGTGACCTATGACCTTGAAATTTTAACATAACATACCTAGTGATGTCTAGTGTTGCTATACCAACTTTGGTATTGATCAGAGTTTTCCTTATACTACAATGACACATTGCCCTGACACGGCAACTTTTTTGTTGAAAAAATGGGTATGTTTTAAACTTTAAACTGCTGTGCAAGCTTTATCGATTTATCGATCATTCCAATATTTAAGGAAAATGTGCGCTATAAAATTCTCTTTCTGGTAGGTGCCATCAGATTTTTAATTGGAGGTCACTTCTGGTTGTATTTTCAAGCTGACACGACCCTGACAGGGTAAAATATGGCCTTTTTAATTTTTTTGAAAATGGTGCTATTTGGTAACTAAGCAACCAACGACTTTGAACTTTTCAGACATAGTGTATATCTTCAATACCTAACTTAAATGCGTTGCTAAGGCAGCGACGCAAAAAATCTGTTTTTGGTCACCCTAACATTTTAAAAGAATGTCATTGGTTACCAGGACAACTTGAAATATTGAAGGTCATATGAAGATACACCCTCACACCAAATTTCGGAAAGATCGGCCAAGTGTAATCGGCCAATAACCTTTCAGGATCGTTGGGTTGGCAAATTTGGACAGACTCCTTGGCCAGCACGTAGCTGGACCTCACGTCCTGCGATAACGCCTTATGGGATCTTATAAAGCTCATAATTGTAGCAAGGAAAGTACAAAACAAAGAAGACCTGAAAGTCATTATTCAAGATGAGTTTGCGTGATTTCCTGTTGAAACTCTTCGAAAAATCTGTGAAAGAACGTTTCGACGAATGCGATTGTGTGTTGAAATGGGAGGCCTACAAGTTGATCCATATGATAAATTTTTCGTGCAACCGAAAATACTATGAGCTACCATGCTCTTTTATGTAAATGTTCATTGATTATAATAATTGTTTTGATATGTATAAATATAGTTTGGAAATAACTATTTTCTTAAATTAGTTCTTTTTATAAAAGTCGTTGTAACTTATGAGACATTCTGTATATTATCATTTGAAAAGAAATATTTGTCTTGAATCATTTTAATATAACTTATTAATTAATATATTTTTAAAGCATGGAGTTAAAGAATTAAATGAAACCTAAATAATCAAAATATAATTTTGTGATTTTAAAATGATTTTAAGCCAAGTATTTAGTCTTTTGAGAATGGAAAAATATGAAATAAATAAATATTTTGAATTTTTTTTGGTAAAATCCTATTTTAAATTTTATGGTCACGAATAAATTAACAAAACTCATTTAAAAAATTAACTTAACTTAATTTCTTTTAAAGCATTACAATGAATGTTTTACAACAAATTGAATTTTTAAATTCACACGATTTTTAGGTGAAAGATGAAAAGGTTTACTGTCAAGGATGCTTCAACAAAGCCTTCCCCGACTCCAGCCTTGGATGTTGTGATGTGACGGGGCCGGATGGTGCGGGATCCCCCAAAGTCTGTGCCAAATGTAATGAAAAACTGGAACGAAACTCGCAGTTTGTCACGGCCCTCAACCAACTTTGGCATGAGGAATGCTTGGTTTGCACTAGCTGCAGCAAACAGCTGGTCAGTGTCCCCTTCCATGCCAAGGTGAACGACGTATACTGTAGTCCCTGCTGGAAGAAGTATTTTATGCCTAAATGCAAGGTTAGGTTCAAGACTGGTTTTGTTGTTTTTGATTAATTAATTATTTAAAAATTATTCAACTAGTAGTTTTTTTGTTAATACGAAGATTGTCTGTAATATTTTTTAAAAAAACATCTTTTTATGCCTTTCCAATTGATTATATTTTTTTTAAATTCACTATTTTGTGTTTTATAATTGTAATTAAATTGATTTGTTTAAAACCAAATTAAATATGAGTTCATTTATTTAATGAATAATTTTTCCAATAATTAAACATTTTAATTGATCATATATTAAACATTTAAATACCGTTTAAACAAAATTTTATTTAGAAAATATTACATATGATTTTCAGATATGCGAAGAACAGATTGACCCCCATGACAAATATACCAACTTCAAAGACAACGATTACCACGTAACCTGCTTTGTCTGTGATGGCTGCAAGAACGGTCTTGTGGGGAAACGGTTTTTAGTTCGAAATGACAAGAATGTCTGTTTTGCTTGTTTGGCCTCTTATGCGCGTAAATAATTTAATCTTTAAGATTAAATATATTAGTAATTTTATACGAATTAGGAACTACCCTAATCTACTACTTTTGAAAGAATAAATAGTACACTACATCTTTTGACAATTGTTGCTCATTGGAAATATTTTTATTATAATTTATAAGCTAATTTTTATTAATACACAATTTGAAAAGAATCAAACTAAATAAAAAATTTCAAACTGAAATTTTCACAAATTATGCAAATTAATTTTTTCTGCTATTTGTTAAGTAAATTTTCGTAACTTTTAATTTATTACGACCACTGCAGTAAGGCTTACTGAAACCTTTAATATATGAAACATTATTTGGAATTCTAGCATCTAATTAATACTATTAATTTGTTTGTATTGATTAATATTATATTAATAATGATACTTGTCATATTTAAATTTAAGAGTCAAAAAAGAGATAATTATATTTGACCAATCTTCTATGAAACATTTATTTTTCAAACGTTTAATATGTATTTGTTCTATGTATTTGTTCTACTCTAAACTATAACCCACTTAAAACATAATCTTAAGAATAGTATCAATCATGGACATTGATCAACACATTCTTATTTGTTCAGAATTTTTAAACAAAAATTTTATCTACAAAATGGTTTTTTGATGTATATGTGCTTGCTCTTATTAAGTGACATATGCGCCTATATATCTAACACATATACGTAAAATAAAGTCATATTTAACCGGATACAACTTTGTTGCAGAATTGTTTACTAAAGTTTACAATAAACTCGTGATATCTTTATTTTAAATTTACTGATAATTTACTAACAACAAAAATGAAGATTTCGACATATTTTGTAATCAAAAACATTGTAATTTATTGAATTGTGAATTTAGTACATATCCGGATTCTTTTGTTTATCTGCAATATAATATAAAAATAATAATATGATTAATATATATAATATAAAATAGTTAAAACATATTTGGTTCCATAAATCAAATTATTTATTGAAATAGTATAATAATAGTCATATTGAATAACCATTTCATAAATGGATTATTTGCATATGGAAATATAGATATATCATATCTTTACTGTTATATAGAATAATATAGTTATTATAGTGTACTGTCTATGAGAAATACACGAATGAAAAACCAATATTAACCGAAATATCAATAAATATTAATAAATATTAAAAAATAATTAATAAATAAACAATATTAATAAATAATAAATCACTTAAGAACACAATACGGTGGATATATAATTTGATCAACATATAATAATAAACGATTTATAATTGAATATAAATGATTTTTCTTAATGAATAAACTACTTGTAGACTTTAATAGTTGTTTTTAGTTAAATTTTATAACTCAATTTGTGTTTCATTTCCAGGAATATAATAAATAAAAGTAAAAAAAAGTTTTAAAAAGTTTACTTCTTACAAAGTATGAGAAATATAAACCGTTGGAGGCTCCAAAAATCGCTTTCGTTGTCTATTCATTCCTCTGATTGAATAAGTTTGATACTCAAATTTCCCTGGGATGATTCGATATTGTAGGGTAAACGTTTTCTCCTCGGGGTAAGTTAAAAGAACTGTGACTAAAGACCGAGCGTCTAGTGTATTTTTCCCTATTTTGAAGAATGGGTACAGACCTAAAATGCAAGAATTAATCATATTCGTCATTTAAAAAAAGCTCAAAGATTAAAATATATTAATGATAATGAAAAATAATGATAATGAATGATTTTGTACACTTTATATGATGTTGTACACTTTTTGTACACTTACGTAAATATAGTTTAATTTATAACTATAGTTACTATAACTTAACCTCCCAACTAACAGTAATTTAAAACAGAAGTATACAAGTTGAATAATATTGAATTTTGACTAAACGTATTGTTAGCAGTAGGCGATTGTATTAAATTATTGTGAAGTATAAAATACCTTTATTACGAACCTCTTTGACACACTTCGACCATATTTCATATAGCTTAGTCACAAAACAATAAATTGAAATTATATTATAGTATCACATGATTATATATTAATTTGGCAATATTTATAAAATTACACTTATGATATAAAATCAAGTTACAATGATTTGATTTATTTTGAAAGCACAACATTACATAAAATTAAAAGGACAATTACACACAATTATAAAATATTATTCACGAATTATGAAAAATGAAAAATCAGTTTTCCGAATAGAACTGCTCACATGAATATATAATTTTATCCTTGATTATATCTACTATTTTGTGTACAGACGAAGTATTACCTGTTTCATCAAGGGATCCTGTTGTTTTTAACTCTTCACTTCTTTCCACAGACTCAGTTAAAACCGTTAAAGATAAAAGCACTCCTACGATCACACCGACACAAATCATTTCTTCTTTATTTCTGTCAAGAACTTTTTTTTAAATTTTTAATGTAGATAGTTTTTTAGCGGTTTAAATATACAACAAATTCTGACCTGCTGTTTCCATTGAAAAATAAAGAAAATATTTCGTAAAATAAATAGAATTCTGGTCAAATGCAAACACAGATGTGTAAACTACGTTTGACCATTCTCGTCTAAAATTTCACAGTTGTATAATTTGTGCACAAAAAAATAGTTCAGTGTATTTCAATTTTTTCAAATTATACGTGTAATTTTATTATAAACATATTTGTAAATTAATAGAATGTTTCGAAGGTTCATATTTAGAATAGAAGTTTGTAACAATTGTACACGTATTAGATAATAATTAGTATAGGTATTATTATCTAGATTTCGTATAAAAAAAAATTATTTAATTTTAATTATTAAATTATTTAAAAAGTAATACAAAACTTGTATTATTAAATATATTTTAATAATGTAGGTTGGGTTGTATTTTAAAATGTAGGGTGTCTAGATTTAAGGTTTTTCATTTACATTTGTATGAATGAGCAAACTCCTCAGAACTAGGTCATTCAATGTAACAATTTTCAATTTATAGAGTATTGAATTAATAATTTATCACTTCAAATTCGACATTGGCAATTCAAGGACGCAAGCATACCAATAGCATACCACAAATTAGACATTTAGGAAATTCAATTTTGTCAATAATAGAGTGCAGTGCCAACTACTAAATATCCAGCTACATACCTTAATTGTAAGGGTATTGTAAATTGTTCTACATAGTAAGCAACAAAGTTCGTATCCATTTTCTATTTTGACATTATATTAAAATATTCATTATAATAAAATGTACATGATATGTATACATTGTAATCATATACATTACATGTATATGATTTTTGTATATGGTATGTCAATGAGAGACCATATCGTTATATTACCTTATAAACTTTAATTTTTCAGAGAGAAAA